>JAOTOL010000463.1:0-67500 GCA_034440575.1 Imbricaverruca yamaguchii | reverse complement strand
ACAGAGAGCAGTTCACAGCCTGAACTGCCTGCGTCATCTGCGACGGTCCCGGCCCGGTCACGGTACGAACTTTCTGGGTTTCATCGTGCGGTTCAGTGCTTCAACCCGCTGCTGCTGGACCACTTTCAACGACCCGAAGTGCTTCACCAGCAGCGGCAGGTGACATAGCATGTATGCACTTCGGAGCCTCATCCGAGGCGAGCGATTTTCAAGCTCTGGTGAAAGCCGACACAGACTTCCCGAGCAAACCGACATCAATATCTGTGGGAGCATTAATCTGCTCCCACATCTCCACAAAGCACTGCACTACAGTCAGGACGCGATCAGCCACGCTTGGGGGCATAAGTATTTCTAGGACCGACCGGACTAGAACCACGCGTTCATTCATGGCCGCCCTCTTTGCCATGTCTTGGTTAGAAAACCGAAGGGTCCCATTCTCATCTCGCGGGTAGAACACACTTATTTTCAAACTGCGCCATACATCCACGAACCATCCGATCTGCCGTTTTGCTATAAAATTACAAGAACCTACACATATTTGGTCAGTCACACGCAGATAAAGGTGAAAAATGTCAATTATGACGAACCTGAACTTTGACACATCGACCAGTGGCGCCTGTTTGTATCCGGCATGGCTCGGACATAGGCACATAGGCAGAGAGATGATGCCGTCAGGGGCCTCGATGTACCGAGCAGCACACTTGCTGTCGTGGCAGCACGAACCCCATCTCCCCTTGTTGCGGCTGCAGTAAATGAACACGTCTCGCGCATTTGCATTTTTATATCCAAGGCTCACGGACCGATTGACTGACTGACGGTCTCACTGACTAATGGACTGATTGGCTGACTGGCGGAATGGCGGAATGACAGACTGACTGACTGACTGACTGACTGACCGACTGACTGACGGACTGAAGGACTGGCTGATTGACTGACTGAGTGACTGACTGATTGACTGATTGACTGGCTGATTGAGATGCTGACTGTGACGCCGACTGATTGACGGAATGACAGACCCCGACTGACTGACGGACTGACGAACTGACCGACTGACTGACTGACTGAATGACTGACTGACTGACTTAGGGAAATGCATCGCAGAGGCTGTAGGCATACCACCGGTGCTGGGAGGGAGATGCATCTGGATTGAGCCAAAACATTTGCGTGATACGCTCGTGCGAACCTTCTCCAAAATGCAGGGCAGGGAGAAAGGAGTGGACGGTCAAAAGCTCGCGAAACGAGCAGCATAGGTCTGGTAAGCTCGGCGGAGACCGGCCGTTCTGACCTAGTCTGCCGTCTGGCAATTATTGCCAGACAGCTGGCACGGTCATTGCATATGATTGGTACCTAGGTAGTGTGGGCATCCAATTGGTCTGAGTTAGTAGCCAGATAGTATATGGGATTCAATGTGATTGGGTAAGTAGCCGGGTGGGGTGTGCGATTTAATATGATTGGGTTAGTAGCCAGGTAGAGTGTGTGAAGATTGAATATGACTGGGTTAGTAGCCAGGTGGGGTGTGAGATGTAAAATGCTTGGGCTAGCAACCAGGTAGAGTGTGAGATTGAATATGATTTGGTTAGTAGCCAGGTGGGATGTGGCGCTTCGTGCAGCTCTCCCACGGCAGGTCGATACATGTGACCCACAGCACGTTACCATGCTTAGATGACCTACATTGCCTCACCAATGCCGATTATCCCCCATGTTGACGTACGGACAGCCGGTTTTGCCTTATTTATCCGGTCGATGTTGACATGAATAGTGCGCAGTATGGGGTGGGCTGTTTACCGGACCACGCGGTGGGTGTAGCCCGTGTTGTCCGGTCAATGTAGTCCCTCGGTTCCGTTCGTGTTGAGGAAAGCTCTGTGTGTACTGGGGCTGCTAACTTGTGGTTTGATGGGGGTTTATAATATAGCCACACGCGCAGCGAATAGTTGTGATAGGGTGATAGGTGAACACTGAGGTGGCCGTTTCGGGTTATGCGCACGTAGTGGGCGACGCTGAATTGTCCCCACACCATGCACACGTTGCATATGAACTGACCAGTGCATTGCCTGTTCTATTCTCAGACTACCGCCTGGGTTCACCGAACACGATCCACACATCCCTAGGCAGCCACTGTTATCCAGAGTGGCGCGAACATCCCCATTCTCTTGTAATCCCGCTCCTGCGCCTGGTCACATGACCTTTAACGGTCCGACCTGCAATGCACGACCTATGTGGTGATCCAACATGCAAGAAGGTCACAATCTGAGCAAAATGGCACGTCACGTATCCCGCAGGTCAGGTCAACACTAGCCCTTCATTTCCGGAGCACCTCTGGTAGTGCGAGCACACGATGTACAATACCACAATTGCACCAGGTATAGGACATTTTACCCAGGAGATTCTCTGGAACTATGATCGGAGGCTGTTGAGCATTCGCAAGCAGTTCAGGAGCGCAATGTGAAACGTAGCGATAGTCCGCCTCACGCAATGCGCACCATTTGTCCGCTGACTAAAGAGACCTGCTCTTCTAGTGCTGACTCATGCTGGGATCGGTGACTCATGCCGGGATCGGTGACTCATGCGAGTATCACTGACTCATGCTGGGATCGGTGACTCATGCGAGGATCGGTGACTCGCGTCGGGACCGGTACTTTTTTTGGTCACCGGTGGCCCGTCTTGTGCTGCTCTTGTATGGTGGAATTTAAGCTCCGTGCTGGAACTTCGTACCGGAACTCCAGTACGGGGTTCCGGTAAGGTCCGGCGCACAGAACAATGGCCGGCTGCTGAAGGGGCTGTATGAGTGGACGATGGATACAGAGGGCGTGTAACCTTGGCCTGGTGTAGTGCAGGACTTCACAGCCCCCCCCATCCCCCTGGGCTGCAGACAGCCTCCCTCGTCAACGTCTCAGCTCGGCTCAGCTCGGATCAGCTTCGTCATCCCCACTACAGCTGCTCGACTACCGTCCCCTTCACCACATATATCTGCCAATGTCCAACTTGACTATCGGAAGTTATCGTGCCTGAAACTTAAGAAGAGTGACGAATCGCTGGCTTATGTAGACGAAAACGTGGTGCGGATGGCATTCCCGGGTGTAAGTTATCGCTCCTTTGGTCCAATACGGCCAGGGTCATGCAGCTCAGATCTGGTTCGTACGTCACTCGTGAGTTATAACTTCGGATTAACTTTAGATTATGGCAAGTAACATCACGAAGTTTCACTCGTCGCAGGCGGCTCTGGGTGGGAGTGGACGGAGTGTCGGAGACCACCGTCACAGGTAGCTCTGGGTGGGAGTGGACGGAGTGTCGGAGACCACCGCCACAGGTAGCTCTGGGTGGGGTGGACGGAGTGTCGGAGACCACCGTCACAGGTAGCTCTGGGTGGGAGTGGACGGAGTGTCGGAGACCACCGTCACAGGTAGCTCTGGGTGGGAGTGGACGGAGTGTCGGAGACCACCGTCACAGGTAACTCTGGGTGGGAGTGGACGGTGGGGGGGTGGGCCCGGCGCCACAGGGCCGGGGGGGTGGCAGTGTCGGAGACCACCGTCACAGGTAGCTCTGGGTGGGGTGGACGGAGTGTCGGAGACCACCGTCACAGGTAGCTCTGGTGGGGTGGACGGAGTGTCGGAGACCACCGTCACAGGTAGCTCTGGGTGGGAGTGGACGAGTGTCGGAGACCACCGTCACAGGTAGCTCTGGGTGGGGTGGACGGAGTGTCGGAGACCACCGCCACAGGTAGCTCTGGGTGGGAGTGGACGGAATGTCGGAGACCACCGTCACAGGTAGCTCTGGGTGGGAGTGGACGGAGTGTCGGAGACCACCGTCACAGGTAGCTCTGGGTGGGAGTGGACGGAGTGTCGGAGACCACCGTCACAGGTAGCTCTGGGTGGGAGTGGACGGAGTGTCGGAGACCACCGTCACAGGTAGCTCTGGGTGGGGAGTGGACGTGTGGGGTATGCTGTAATATCGAAAATCGTGTCGAATACAAAATAAAGAAATCGCCCTGGAGCCCAAATAAACACGGCGAAGCCCGGAATAATCGACCTAGGCCCACAGCGGGATCACGCTTGGGACCAAAATTTCCTATCCTAGCATTTAAATTCCAATCATGTTCGCAATTAAGTGCAGTAGGCCCCGAAAACTTCCCGGGACACAAAATTTCCGGACCACAAGCACTGGGTCCCCGAGAACTCGCCACCGGGCAAAAAATGCGCCAGGATTCCAAAAAATATCGCTGGTCCCCGAAGATTTCCGTCCGTACTTCAACAAATTCAAATCGGTGCTCCGAAATGCTGCACCGGCATCCCAAGATGTGTCATTGATGTCCAAATAAATACATAATGGCCCACAGATCGCATCGGGACCAAAAAGTCAAGGTCGCTCCCCTCTGTCTACCCCTCCCGCAAAAACAAAACTCCGAATGTCTGGAGTCTATTAAACGTGCTGCTGAACACGTGCCGAACGATAAACACAAGCGGTGTACCTGTGACTCTGTTGACTTTCACGCCTACTTCTAGAAACCGTGTACAGACGGTGCACGTAACACTCCGTCGACTGGCACGCGTAACATCAGAATTGAGGAGTTAATGCAAAATGTCTGTATAGACTGAACCGCATCCTCCCAGACATTCAACAACAAAGCACTTAGAAATGGACGTACAATCGCTCCTTTTCATAGATTCTCCCAATGACACAACCCTGAATGAAGCTGACATTACTGCATTAGTTTCCAAGAAGATTTCCTGTCAACTGGGTCCCTTGCAATCGTGTTGTTTTTCACTCCTGTTCGTGTACATATATTGGCTGGATGTCGTGCCCTCGTGTGATATCGATAATTAACTGGGCCGCGTATTGAGTCCCATAGTAATAAAGGGATAAAACATATACATGCGAACAAAGAGGGTATGGTTGATCATCATTTAGACTGATCGTTCGTACGAATTTCACATAGCATTGGCATTGATGGCATAAAATCCGAATTATGATTTGTGATTGATCAACCACACGTGCGGATACAAATTACAAGGCACAGCGATGCTTGCGCTTTCGCTAATATACCTGGATTACCCATCTAAGCAGCCAGGATCCTGGACCCTGGAGCTTCCCAGCGTAGTCCCAAAATGACGTCAGAGACGATGATTGATCGCGCCGACGTCACGATACAATTGGGCCTCGTCGGGAATCGCCTCACCACCCCGGCTACGAGTGATGCGCCCTGTCCACTCACCTTGTGCACCTCAGGCGACGGCGAGGGCGATCAGCTGATGCGGCCGTCCGCCCACGGTGAGTGATCTCCCCTGTCGGCGCGCTCCCACGCGGTCCAATCAAATCGATACCCTTCCGCCGCGACGACCTAATTTTAACACGGGCCTGTCGCACGGCTCGGCCCGCCGGCGGCCGCAGCGGTCTGGCCGGGCGCGCTCGTGCCCGCTCGCCGGACACACGGCGCTGTCACGGCCGCTGCACGGCCACTCTGCACGGTCGCGACGCCCGCCGCCGGCCGTGGTCGCACTCCTGCCGGCACTCCTGTCGGCACTCCTGTGCAGTCCTCGCGGCGCTGGAGCCGGAGCGTGGCAGGTCCGGCCGCGACTGGAGCGTGGGAGTGTCGGCCTGGCGGGAGTACAGGAGCATCGGCCCGGCTGAGGTACGGGAGCCTGGCTGAAGTACAGGAGCCTGGCTGAAGTACAGGAGCGCTGGGTAGAGCACAGGAGCCCGGCTGAAGTACGGGAGCCTGGCTGAAGCACAGGAGCGCTGGCTGAAGCCGGGCGCTGGACGTTCCAGCAGTCAACACCTCAGAAAACAGCTGATGAAAGGAACGCTTGAGCACAGAGACCCGTGCAGTCGCGCGTCGACTCAACACCGGAACACTTCGCGGCGCACTACCTCCGCGTCGGCACTGCACTCGGTGAGCGGAGCTGGGCGCGTGAGTTCCCGCGTCGGGTGGCCGAGGCTCGACGGCGCCCCGAGTAGCGCCCCGAGCGGCGCCCTGAGTAGCGCCCCGAGCAGCGCCCCGAGTAGCGCCCCGAGCGGCGCCCTGAGCGGCACCCTGAGTAGCGCCCTGAGCAGCGCCCTAAGCGGCGCCCCGAGTAGCGCCCTGAGCGGCGCCCGGCGACAGAGTCGGCGCCGGCCAGCGTGTGTCAACGGCGCCACAACGAAACAAGGGCGGCCGTTCCGCACCGCCGTGCCGCGTCGCTTCCGCCAGCTACACCCACCGGCCGGGAGGCGGCAGAGGGGAGGGGAGGTCGCGGGGGCAGGTGGCCGGCGCGCGGCAGGTGAGCGGACCCGTCGCCCGGCAGCTGCGGTGAACCGCCGCCCACCCCGCTGTCGCAGGTGGACAGCTCCCGGGCACATGGTGGCCTACCCGATCGACTGGCGACCCCCGAGGCAGCTGGTGATCTTCGGGACAGCTGGTTACTCTCAGAACAGTTGGGGACTCCCTGGACGACTAATGGCCTCCGGTACAGTTGGTGATACTCCGGGACAGCTGGCGAGCCCCGGAATAACTGGTAGCGAAGCAGCTAATGGTCCAGGGACGGCTGGTGAGCCCCGGAGAAAATGGTGTCCCCTATGTAAGAAAGGTTGGTGGTTCCGTGAGCAGCTGGTAAAGCTGGGGCAGCTGGTGACCCTCGGAACAGTGGATGGCTCCGGGACAGCTGGTGATGTCTCGAGACAATAGGTGGCCTCCAGGATAGCTGGTGATTTCCAGAGACAATTGGTGCCCTCCAGGATAGCTGGTGATGTCCCGAGACAATGGGTCGCCTCCAGGACAGCTGGTGATATCCCAAGACATGCTGTGGCCTAAGGGAAGCTGGAGACTATGATACAGCTAATAACTTCTTGGGAAAGTACTGAACCGCTTCGAATGTCCCTAAATATAATTTCCTTGCGCAAACCCTGCATTCAGTTTGTGTCGACGACAATGGGAACTGGGTCTCCGGGTGTTATTCAAGTGACGCCGCTATGAGTTCTAACTGGATGATGACAAACTTTCTTGTCGGCAGTGTTTTCGTAAAATTGTTGATATCTGATCTAATCAAATGGCATTTTGAGGGTCATGTTCCACCACCCTTGCTGGTACTAACACCAACGGCTGAAGACATGAAAGCTTGTTGGAATGAATCGGACTATTCGTGGAAATTGTTCATTGTATGGCAGCGGCTGTGGTCTGTCGCGATCTCCAAAGCATGTCAACTGGTACATTCCGTGGTCGGCCGTGAGCTGCATCTGGCTTCATGGAGAGTGAATGCAGGCTGGACGGGTCGATTCTCAATCGCCATGAAACGAGAGGGCGATAGGAAATCGCTATGAATGGCTATGCATGGCTATGAATGGCTATGGCCTTCGAACGGATTACAATGAGCGGCGCTGGGTTTAAGGCCGGGCAGACTTACGAAGACCATCAAAATTTGCATATCGCATCAATTCGCAGGAAATTGGAAATGGTCCGAACAATCGGAGATGTGCCGAACAATCAGAGATGTTCCAGACAATCGGATATGCTCCGGACAATTTGGGGTGTGCCGGACAATCGGAAATGTTCCGGATAATCGAAAATCCTCCGACCAATCGGAGATGGTCCGGACAATCGGAAATGGTCCGGACAATCGGAGATGTGCCGGGCAATCGGAGATATGCCGGAAAGTCGGAGATGTGCCGGACAGTCGGAGATGTGCCGGACAGTCGGAGATGTGCCGGACAGTCGGAGATGTGCCGGACAGTCGGAGATGCTCCGGACAGTCGGAGATGTGCCGGACAGTCGGAGATGTGCCGGACAGTCGAAGATGTGCCGGGCAATCGTTGTTGCTTCGAACAGTTGAAGATGTGCCAAACAATCGGAGATGTGCCGGACAGTCCGAGATGCTCCGGACAGCCGGATATGCTCCGGACAGCCGGATATGCTCCGGACAGTCGGAGATGTTCCGGAATTGAACGGCATCACATTCGGACCGCCCTCGCTCAGCCGGCTTTGGTCGAGGTCACAGCACATGCCCGCGGGCGTGAGACACGACCCGACGGTTCCGCACGGCTGCGCCTGCCGCAATCCCACCACACAGCGCACCAATCAGAGGCCGGCGCTCCGTGCGATATCTGCAGACTCATCGCATGGTGCACTGCCGCGATTGTCAGAGGATAAACAGCGCAGTGCGGACAAACGGCGTTGCGGCTGCCGAAGGCTGCCGGAGCCATGGGAAGTGCGTCGCGGATGGCTTTTATGTGACGTCATCTGGAACGGCCCGCGATGTCACAAGTGTCATGTCACGAGTGTCATGACACGTGGCCAGCTTTGGCCGCCGACAAATCCTTCCATGCGATATTGCCACAGCCTGAGCAAGTCGCCAAACAAGTATGACGTCATTTGTCATCCTACTGACGTTAGCCTTCGGTGGCCACATCCCAAACGCCACGGCGCTGACCATGAAGCATATTGAAGTCCCGGCGGTTCGGCAAGCAGCATTGCTGGTTTTTGCCGGCCGATGAATGCCGAGAGCCGAGTCAAGACCCCAACTGGATTCAGGCAGCAGCGGCCCCCGTCACATTCGCCCGCAGCCTCGCTGTCGACCTCCCGTGGTCAGAAGGACCGGGCTGGACCTCGATCGGAGTCTCTCGCGTCGGCAGAGGGAACAAGTCGGCGGGCCGTAGACCTCCACTGAAGTCTCACGTCGACAGGAGGGACCAGGTCGGCGGGCCGTGGACCTCTACTGAAGTCTCGCGTCGATAGGAGGACTGGGTATCCGGGCCGTGGACCTTCACTGAAGTCTCGCGGCGGCAGAGGGGCCGGGTCGGCGGGCCGTGGACCTCCACTGAAGTCTCGCGTCGATAGGAGGACTGGGTATCCTGGCGGTGGACCTCGATCGGAGTCTCGCGGCGGCAGAGGGGCCGGGTCGGCGGGCGGTGGACCTCGACCGTAGTCTCGCGGCGGCAGAGGGGCCGGGTCGGCCCTGGGCCGCCCGGGGAGCCTCCGGCCGGCAGCAGAGGCGGTCCGACCCACACAGGGCGGGGCTCCGCCCGCCGCCCGCCCGGCCCGGATGCGGTTCCGGGCAGCGCGCCGCCCCGCCGAGCTGACCGGAACTGGCGGCCGCAGTGGGCGGGTCGGACGCCCGGGGGCGTGGCCAACTGGAAGCGCTCCGCTGGCGGCGAGGTCGACACGCTGGAAGCGAGCGCCGCTGAACGTCCGGGCACGGGCGGTGCTGCAACAGGACGCCAAGCAGGCAAGCCGCTTATCGTGGCGGTGGACTCGGAGGTCGGGGCGTTTCTTCACATGCGATGCCACAATGCTAATGTTGAAACCAAGGATAGCTTCAGGAGCCATGCGGAATTTCTTCATAGCTGCGATGCCCGGAATCCACAAGGCTGTATCCATGTCTTCAGAAACCATCCGAAATGTCCTGGTGGTCGCGATGCCCAGAACCTACGAGGCTACACCCATGTCTTCAAAAGCCATGCGGAATTTGCTGGTGGCCGCGATGCCCGGAACCTACGAGGCTACACCTACAACATTCCACCTACGAGAGCATGAACTCTGGCCCTGGGGCAGGTACATTGACCAGGCGAAGGTTAAATTATCCGCAGATGCAAAATGCACCAGTAACTGAGTGACTAAATTCCTTTTTGCTTGTCAATTCTTGGAAAGGCTCGCGGCGGCAGAGGGAGTGAGGTGTATAACTAATTCATCGATGCACAATTCGTGACAACGAAGTATTTCGAAACATATTGAAACCAGGCTGCGACTGCGAAATAAATAGTGTTTCTTATTTTGCATTTCAACCTCCACTTGTACCCCCACCGGCAAATTAATCACAGCAGGAAAGCGAAGACAGGTACTTAGTTGTGGAGCGGCAGCGATGGCAAGTCTGCAGGTAACTGCAAGTTCTTGTAGTACAAGACAAAGCCTTATGGATACCCAGATGTGATAAACTTCCGGTAGGTATGAACGAGTGCCGCGATCATCGTGGCTACGATATTACCACAGATGATACGTCACAGTTCATACTGCCACAGTTCGTGCTACCGGTATGCATCGCCTTGATACTACCACAGATATTACTACCACGTAATACTACCACGCAATGCTACTACAGTTAATGCGCAGTGCACGTGCACAATTACTTAGCCGCCAGCACAACCTGTACCATGTGTGTGCCGCGTCCTGACATCTGGCGTTGCTCTGTGAGCGACATGTGACCTGACTGACACGTGACCTGAGTGACACGTGACCTGAATTACACTCGCGACACACGACAGGTCACACCAGCACCAGCACCAGACCGGCATCAGCACCAGCACCGGCACCAGCACCAGCACCAGCACCGGCACCACACCGTTTTATTGTTTACGAGCACCAGCACCTAGGTACCGGCACCAGCACCAGCACCGGCACCAGCACCAGCACCAGCACCAGCACCCTTGTAGCACCAGCACCAGAACCAGGCACCGTCACCGACGCCAGCACCAGTACCAGAACCAGAATCAGCACCGGCACCAGCACCAGAACCAGCACCGGCACCGGCATCAGCACCAGCACCGGCACCGGCACTGGCACCTGCATATATATATATATATATATATATATATATGCATAAATATATCCATATTGACATGATTTCAGGGCAAGCAAAAAGGGAACCATTCCCAGAGGACTCACAGAAGCTGGTGAAGCATCAAAGAAATCGCAGATCATTTTTTTACCTCAAGGAATTATGTGCTGATTGGAAACAATCAGCATCACTGAGGAAACAAAAGGTGGAATCAAGAAGCATCATAAAATTAGCATGGATATCTGTGACCATATTGGCTATCTTATAATTATACAAGAACTATCCAAGCTGCATGGTGGTCTTATTGTCCTCCCTGAGATTAAGGATGGTTATTGCAACCTGCTTTCTATTAAACTATCTGATAATGAATATGAACCCCTTAATGTAGGACTGAGTTGCTATTGTCAATAGAAGTGTGGTCAAATATAGAAGAAAGGTTTGGCTGGGCACTATTTGCCCAGACATTTTTACGCTACAAAAAGAAAGCAGAGTTTAAACTTGTCCAAACCTACAACACAGGCTCATCGGGGGGATGAAAAATGAAAGACACTACTAAAAGCAAAGTCACGAGAACGAAACTTTGCGGCGCACGACGTATTTACGATAAGACGACGGCATTGTCATCAGAAAATCCGACAAGTCATCGATCTACATGATCCTAGATAAGGGTGCATGTAAAAGATGAATGGCATACCAGCTGACAAAGCGAAATTCGAACTGACTAAGGAGACCCAACTGACACTCTAAGAGCCAAAGTCATTTGGCTGGCATCGAAGACTGATTGCCTCTGTCAACGCTGTGATAGGCCGCAATCATTTTCATGGAATTGCGCTTTAGTGTGATCCTGGATATGCATGTAGGAATGCTATGGTGCACAAGCATGTGAACTCTTGAGATAAATTATTTCATGAGTACCCACACCAACTCATTGGCTATCAAAACGGCTTAGTAGCTTACTACTCTAGCTTTACATTCATCGCAAATATAACATCATAACAGTTGACAAATTCGTAAATCACCTGCGTGTAAAAAAAACGACGACGTACTGTTATCTACCGGCATATAAAGTGTGCTTGCGAGTGTTCCCCTGCGAGACTACTCAGTTAATCCTAGCTCAGCCTTTTACAACAGCGGCATGGGCCCACGAAACTCCCTAAATGTGCTCCGGAGAACCTGCTACTCGTGTGTGAGACTGAGGAGCCATTCAGAGGCTCCGATGCTCCTGTGTGGGATTGAGGACTCAAATGCAGGGGTATGTGTGCACACACGAAGTGACTGTCCGTCCACGCATCAATGTAGCTTACTCCGCCAGTGTAGGGCGTGCGTTCAGTCATTGTCCCACTTGAGATGCGTATGCATCGGGAGGTTCTGCGTCTGAAGCGGCGCCCCTCTGATCTAGAAAATGCGCCCCTTCGGGAAGGTTTTAGCGCACTACCTCTCCCGTTCAACGTTTTTTTTTTGCTGCAGGCGAAAAGGCCCTCGGTAGTATGCTCAAGTGCGCCTCCCCGCTCAACGGATTTTTGCACCGAAGGCGCTCCTCCGTGGACTTTTACAAGAATGCTACTCCATGGAGTGGCATCCCTCGGAGTAGATGGCGGTCCTTCAGAGGAACGCCCCTTCCTCCCGCAACAACAACAACAACAGCAACAAAAAACACTCGGAATCCGTCCCTGTTAACAGTTGTATTATCGTGCCTACGCGAACACATCGCACAAAGCAGATGAATAGACTATTCGGGACATGGTATCAATTGTGGAAATTGTTCTGATAACGGCGATCGTGCCCAGTTCATCGTGCAAGCTGCAAAGCAAGACCAGAAAGCAGTCTGGTCACAGTCAACTTGACTTTCATTGACGACGAACCGAACCAAATTAGTTGCTTGTTTTGTTGTCTAGGCGAGGACTGCAGGCCTTGTTCAATGGATTACATTGGATTCGCAACCACCAGTCTATCAAGACGCTTGGCTTTCACTTGCACGAAAGCACTCCTGAGGATCAGTTTCGTCCAGTGCCGTGACACGCCACTAACGAGGCTTGGCACGCTGGCACCATGGCACCATGGAACCATGGCACGCTGGCACCATGGCACCATGGAACCATGGCAGGCCACTAACGAGACTGTGATTGGTGCAAACACGTGCACATGATATTGGTTATCAAGATCATGCTCGACTATCCATACTGGAGGCGTTGTGTATCCATACTGGATAGTACTAGGAGTATGGATAGTATTCATACTGGAGGCCATCCATGCACGCGTGAGTGCGCACCCGCACTAAACCGAGAGCTGAAGACATGGTTGCCACTCGGAAGGTGTGGAAGTCCATAGATTCGCTGCTTAGAAGAAGGGTAGCCATGGTATGGGTTAGCCATGTTGCGTGCTACGTGTTCGATTGTTCATCGTAACTGTATAATTGTGGGCGAATAAGATATGGGGAAAGGAAGGTCCACGAGAGCACAATGTCCATGCATGATTAGATGTCATGAAATATTAGTTGTTATTGCATAGGTTACAAGTTTGTCAATGAAATCTGCCAGTTACTATTTCATCATACTGCCCCGATGTGGCGCAATGGTCAAGTGGTATTTCTTCAGTTTTTTGTCTATTACTCAGTGTGGTGAATACAAAGCAAGTCATTTAACTAGATAAAGAAACTCGTATTCAGAATTTAGTATTTAGTAGTCCCTCATTTCTATGTCTTTCTTGTAAACGCAAATGTGATTTGTCCGAGTATGTTGTCATCAAGATGTGAGTTGCTGTCCGTAGCCGATATTGACGCCAGATTAAATGATATAAAACCTGCCAGCCTGCAAAATACAACTCGAACCGAAATCTGTGGATGACATAATCCGCCAGTTTTTAGAAGCAACAGCGAGAACGTCGGAAACACTATCAAGTCAAAATCGGCCGCAGATATCAGCTCTCTAGAAAGCTACGCGAGACATGAGACGACAAATGATTACAGAGCATCAGCACCGCTGTGTGCTTATCTTCTCGTACCGGTGGCCATAGGCAGAACACAGACGTCATGAATTCTGACTGAATCAGGCCACCAGTTCAACGGTTGCTACGTCAAATACACTATTACTCATGGCGCTCAGTGCATACGCTCAATGTAGTTTTTTTTTGGTGGAGGGTGCATTCTGTTGCAAGCTACAGCCATTTAATACACATAATACTGCATAGCTACTCTAGCAGCAGGGTGGAGTATTGCTCGGTGTGACGTCACTTTGGTTATCCAGATCAGACCTGGTGAATCACCATCTCCCTTCGTTTCGCTCCTGAAATGATTATTCCTTGGTACCGAACTACTTTCTGGCCGGCATTGTTCACTGTCGGGAGATCATCGGGCCATACCGTTTTTCTCCGGCATGCACCGATGCTGACACTTGCGAGGGCGGATGCACGCATCGCTGCACACTGACTGCGGGGCGGGGGGAAGTCGGGCAGCATCGCCGGGATACGCTGGCGATAGCTATCGCACCGAGGTCCATTGGTCTTGCGACGGGGCTCAGCCAGCCTGTTGCTAAGGTCTGACAGTTGGCGTGTATGACGCGTTGGTCTGCTGGTAAGTCGCTTGCCGCCCGGTTAGGCAATACCTGCATGTTTCGTCCAATGTGAGCAAGCTGAACTGTGGGAAGCAGGTGAAACTCGCCACCCATCTACTGCCCAGGCTCGCCCCAAGCCGCTGTCCGAGCTCGCTTATTTTCAACTTCTTGGACTTCTTTTGGACTTGGACTTATTTCGGTTCCATGTCACCGTCCAGCAGATAGAAAGGATGCCTGCCGAAAAAGGAAGGGAAACAGTGAGACGTTAACCCCAGAACAAGATGTTCTTAATCGGGAAATCTTACGACCAGATATTTATTCAGCACATAAAAATACTACGCCCGGACATGGGAAAAATAATGCACAAATTGTTATCACAAGAAAAATGATGTCGCCAAACGTTGTTCAAAACACTGCTCGCTCTGTTTCCATGTCGCTTGCCCATCAGCGATACAAATTTACCTCAGACGATACTCGTTTTCGTGGAGCTGGCATATCAGTAATCAGCTACCACAGATGTCTGCTCAGTTCCCGCTCAATCTGTACTATGGCGCCAGTCATCAGACCGGTGTTCACCTTCGTGCACGGGCGGCGGAACGAGCTGGCGAAGGGGTCCGCGGAGAAGGGCGACATTCTCTGAAATTCCATCGCTTAAAGAACCCATAGAAATAGTTGTACCCATTCATTGATGATGTGTGACTGAACGTCAGTTATCGAGACATGTTTTGTGGTCGCGCCTTCCCTAGTCGTGTGGGCAGGTTATTCCGCCCCTTCACCGGGCCGGGAGAGATGGGGGCTTTTGAAAGCTCTCCCTCACTAACGTCCGATCTACGCAAGCTAGGATAGGGTGCTAGGGATCGTTAGGAAGCTCTGTTCATGGAAACATGGAGCTCCGAAGCATACCATATAGTTGTAAACCGATAATTACGGAACCAGATGTCATACTTGGTTTGTGCAGGGACCACAACGTACATCCCTGAAATGATGGCGACATTTCTCCTATGCTAGTTTTTTGGCCTCATGTAATTTTTGTGGGGCCTTTTCTTAACTTTTTCGAGTTCTGGTTGCGTGGGGCTTCAGAACTAGGCCAGAGGAGCGAGTTTGAGGCTAATAGGACCTGCACAGTCTGTGAGAGGCTTTATACTGAACGTGGCTGGCAAAAGTTAGAACTTGCCCCCATTGGAGAGCAGCCGTGACAGCAAGCCTGTCAGAGCTGTTCTCTTCCATGTTTTGCCGTGTCCTACAAACATGCCACTGACCTTCACGGTATGTTCGTGGGCACCGTGCATTCTTTTAAGCTACATTTTAAGCACTTGACCATGTAAATGACCCTAAAATCTGTCATAATTCTTGCTGTCTGCAACCAAAGCATTGACGTTGCATGCCAAATTTATGTCCCACCCGAACACTATTCCTTCTCTGTCCTCCCCATCTCCGATGCATACCTTATCCACGGATGGCGTAGGTAATTGTTGTATAGCGATGACCTATCCCTTATCATTCCTGGTATGTACATAATTATTATTATTATCATTATATGCATATATATATGTATGCATCAACACAAAACTTGTACTGCTCGTGCTATCTAGCTGTGGTAACCATAAGCATTCGCATTGTAAACTTTCAACGTGCTACTAAAAAACTCTGCTTTTTTCTTTCGGCAGTAAATCGAATGATAAGTTTGCAATGGCCCTGCCCATTAATAGTTAGGCCGGATTGATCTCAGTTTTGCATGTTGATGGCACGTGATATTTGTCAGTTGTGGAAAACGCCGATGTTCCCCCCTTTTCAGGCCACGACTGGCTGTGGAGTGACAGCATCTTCGTCCACACTGGCACCCAGCAGCGTTTCAGCAAAAGAAATAATTGCTTTGACTCTTTGCAATGGCAGCCCAACGGACGTGAGTTATTCGTTACATCTGGCTTCCATTTTCGTAGCTCGGGTAGCTCGTTCCGCGGACTGGCCTGCGCTATTTTTATCCAGCAACTACTTTTGAAACGGCGTCGTCTCGACCGTGACCGAAACGATTGCCCACTTCAAAGTCAACCAGTCGTGTCGTCACCAAGCTCTCAACCAACCGGCTCGAGCGTGTACCGTACGGCCCACAGGGCCACGGCCCACCCCCCCTCCCCAGCCCGCCGCGGGTGGCCGCTGCACGGCCCACAGCCCGCGGGCCGCTTACGGCCCACAGCCCGCCGCGGGCGCCGCTGTACGGCCCACAGCCCGCGGGCCGCTTAAGCCCACAGCCCGCCGCGGGGCCGCCGCAGCCCACGCCCGCGCGGGGGCCGCGTGGCCCACAGCCCTCAGGGCCGCTGTAAGGCCCACAGCCTGCCGCGGGTGGCCGCCGTACGGCCCACAGCCCGCAGGGCCGCTGTAAGGCCCACAGCCCGCCGCGGGTGGCTGCTGTAAGGCCCACAGCCCGCAGGGCCGCTGTAAGGCCCACAGCCCGCAGCGGGTGGCCGCTGTAAGGCCCACAGCCCGCAGCGGGTGGCCGCTAACTTCGCACGGCCGGCCTTCGGAAGCCATGACCACCGCCGCCCAGTAAATTCATCATCAGTTTGCAATGGTCCTACCAATTAATGGGCAGGCAGGAGTGATCTTCGTTCTGTATGTCGATGTCACGTTGGTGTCACGTCAGCAGTTCTGAAAGCCCCCGGCGTGGCCAGTCCCGGCCACGCCGGGGGAGGGGGGAGCGGAGCAGTCGGCGACTTGGCCGCCTCCGCACCCCGCCCGAAGGTGGGTGACCGAGAACTGAGCAGTCAAGGCTGAGCGCCGCTGACGACGCCGACGATGTCGTGCCGCCCTATCGATTGCGACGCGTATGTGTGTGTGTCTGTGTGTGTGTGTGTGTGCCGCTGCTGTGAGTGTGTATGTGTGTGTCGTGCGGTGTGTGGAGCGGGCCCGGCTGCGCGGCCGGGTCGGCTGCGTCGCAGTCGCACCGGCCCGCTCCAGTGCTGCCGGAGTCGTCGGCATGGACACCTGACAGCGGCGGGAGGTAGGTGTCTGGTGAGGTCTGACACCTGACAGCGGCAGGAGGTAGGTGTCTGTGGCGAGGTTTGACACCTGACAGCGACAGGAGGTAGGTGTCTGTGGCGGTTTGACACCTGACAGCGCAGGAGGTAGGTGTCTGTGAGGTCGACACCTGACAGCGGAGGTAGGTGTCTGTGGCGAGGTTGACACCTGACAGCATAGGTAGGTGTCGGTGGCGACCCGCGCGAAGGGCGGAGGGTGGCGACGGGTCGACACCTGACGCGCAGGAGGTAGGTGTCTGGTGAGGTCAGACACCTGACAGCGGCAGGAGGTAGGTGTCTGTGGTGAGGTGCTGTTGAGGTCAGACACCTGACAGCGGCAGGAGGTAGGTGTCTGTGGCGAGGTCTGACACCTGACAGCGACAGGAGGTGGGTGTCTGTGGTGAGGTGCTGTTGAGGTCAGACACCTGACAGCGGCAGGAGGTGGGTGTCTGTGGTGAGGTGCTGTTGAGGTCAGACACCTGACAGCGGCAGGAGGTAGGTGTCTGTGGTGAGGTGCTGTTGAGGTCAGACACCTGACAGCGACAGGAGGTGGGTGTCTGTGGCGAGGTGTGTTGAGGTACACCTTGACAGCGACAGGAGGTGGGTGTCTGTGGTGAGGTGCTGTTGAGGTCAGACACCTGACAGCGGCAGGAGGTAGGTGTCTGTGGTGAGGTGCTGTTGAGGTCAGACACCTGACAGCGGCAGGAGGTGGGTGTCTGTGGTGAGGTGCTGTTGAGGTCAGACACCTGACAGCGGCAGGAGGTAGGTGTCTGGTGAGGTCTGACACCTGACAGCGGCAGGAGGTAGGTGTCAGTGGCGAGGTCTGACACCTGACAGCGGCAGGAGGTAGGTGTCAGTGGCGAGGTCTGACACCAGACAGCGACGGGAGGAAATTATCTGTGATGAGGTCATCCTCGCAATCCATCGCCTGAGCTTGAAAGGCCAGGCATGCCCTAGCTGGGCAAAGAGTCAGAACTTGTATGATGATTCAGAATCTAAAGCTCCCGTCACCCACTCCGGCGGCACACTTTCCTGTCATGGTAACCGATAAGTAACAAAAAAACACGTGAATGTGGGGTACCCCTATTGAAATATATTGCATGCCTGCCAAAAATCAGCGATGGTTTTCCAGAGCACTTCCCGGTGGTCTGCTTCGTTTCGCAGCCACCGGGAGCCAAGTCCACCCAAACACCACAGGCACTTCACTACAATCTGCACGCTGGTCTGATAGGAGGTCGCTTACATGCAGCAAAGTACTGACACGGCAATAATGCGAAAAATGAAGTGTAAAAGGATTTAAAAACATGTTTTGAGTCAAATGACGAAACTTCGCGTAGGGTGACAGATTGAACGATTGCAGAAATAACAGAGAGCATTGAGAGTGTAATAAGGCTACGAAAATTGATTTTCCGTTTGTTAAGCGATGTTATTGTTGGGTGTGAGGCGAAATGTACGACCCTCAATATACCAGGAGGTGCTGAGTTTACATCAAAAGTAGCGTTAGGGATTATGCTATATTACTCAATGTTTCGGCCAGGGGCCATCATCAGGAGACCAGAAATTAACTAGGTCAAGATAGAATCCTCTGAGGAAGCCAGGCTTCCTCAGAGGAAGGAAGGAAGGAAGGCTTCCTCAGAGGATTCTATCTTGACCTGGTTTATTTCTGGTTTGGAGTTTCTTGAAGTATCTGCACCACTGAGGATGCTTTTCTGTGATTCACGTGTATTTTTGCACGCTTTTTTCCCGCGTTTTTTCTCAATTGTTAACCCTGCCATTTTTTATATCACTCCTGATCGATGGCCCCTGGCCGAAACGTTGAGTAATATAGCATAATCCCTAACGTTACTTTTGATGTAAACTCAGCACATCCTGGTATATTGAGGGTCGTACATTTCGTCTCACGCAATGTCTAAAACCCAGGAGCACTTAAGAGCCAATCTTCGTTGTATTAAATTATTGTTGGGTGTACTGAAAACAATGTCATTTCCTGTGAGGTTGGCACCTCTAGAACTGCCAGTAAGAACAACATGAACATGGCGAAAACGAGACAGAAAGTGATGAACTATTTGACCGGCACATTCGGGACATGGCTGAAATTTCGGAGTGGTGGTCAGATAAAATAGAGAGTTGGAGAGTGAGAGAGAGAGAGAGAGAGAGAGAGAGAGAGAGAGAGAGAGAGGGAGAGAGAGAGAGAGAGAGCGAGGGAGAGAGAGAATGTGCGCGTGACGAACCCGAATCATAGTTTGAATTTCTTCCCTATTTGGGACACAGTCCTCGAACGTCCTCAATGTCGCCGTGGCTTTTCTTCAATCATCAAGTGGGATTTTCTCAGTTGGAACGCAATTCATAATGGAATGGCCCATCAAAGTCAGCGTCATGGACCACGTTGACTCCGAGTGACTCACAATAAAACAGTCCCTGTGGTAATGAAAATTAAAACTAATTGTCAAACTAGAAGCTTCCCCGGCGAGGAACGCTTAACAAAACTCAGCATTTTAGCATGCTATTGACTTGAGCGCTGTTGTCTGTCGCGGGGCCTCCGACAAAGCATGATTTCCCATGTGCACCATTATTAGTCAGGATTTGCAGTGCAAAAAGACGACTTCGAGTCCTTGAAATTGTCATTCTAAATGCCGTACCATGGGCGCTGTATAACCACTGCAGTTGATGCGCCCAAAACCCCTAATAACAAACTAAATGCCGTAGCGTATCCCGGGCTATCCAAGCCCGGGACTTGAAATTGCCTCCTGTGGCTGCCAAAGCGGAGCCAACCACGGCCGGACGGACGCCTGGCTGCGCTGGACGGCGAGTTCAGCAGCTACGTGGTCTCTCTGTCGGCTGGTTCTGTCGCAGGCAGTAGATGCTGAAGCGGACTGCTGCTGAGCCATTCCACAGTAACTGAACCGAAAATTTTCCAATTTGCCGTCCGGCCATTTTTTTTCTATTGAAATGTTGTGTACCGGGGGTTTCAAGGGCGAACAATTCATCTGTGGTGAACAAAAAGTTCCAAAAGAGAAATCCCAAGATACAGTCTTTGCAAATTTCACAAGGTCAGTGAGGAGGCCTAACTTTGATGACCTATAACTCCAAGGCTAAGAGAGCTATTTCATTGAACTTTTTTGTTCAATTGGGATGAATCAAGGAACAAGTTGGCTATCTCTGATTTTCGATTTTCAATTTATTAGGTCACGTGACTCCGTGGCCTGATTTTTGCGTCGTGACCTTGACCTTTTGGATGCTGAAATTAAACCTTTCGTGTGATGAGCATTTGAGCCCCATTCATGCCTTTCCATATGTATACAAAAACGTGGGGTTCGACCTACAAAAACACTTTTGACACAGCACGCTGTTTGGGACCTCTGCCCTCCGATAACTTCCATCTAGTTGGCATGCGGTGTCGAAATGGTACATAGTGGCCCCTGGTGACGAAACCTGTCAGTTGGTTTCTGCTGCACTGATATCAGGTCACAAGGTCACGTGGCATTGGGCGTTCAAGGTCATCTGAGGTCACGAACACGACAGTACTGACCGCTGCACGCTCCAAGAAATCGTCGCAAGCCAGGGCGAGTGCATCGAGAGACTGAGCTCCGCCATAGTGAAGCTGACAAGTCATCACTATGAGGCGAAGGCTCAATCAACGCACTTCAAGCGTCTGAAGGAGACCGTTAAAGGTGGCGAAGCTATCGTCCAAGGAGACTTTGCCGAGAACTTCTCCTTCTTGGTGCAGGATGCCGCCCAAGGTTTTCACTGGGACACAACGCAGAGCACCGTGCACCCGTTCAGCGAAGACGGAGAGCAGCGACACCAGATCTTCTGCGTGATATCTGACACCACAAAGCATACAACTAGCACTGTGCACGCCTTCCTGCGCCAACTGGTACCAGCAATAAAGGAAGAGGTTCCCCGGCTCATGAAAATTCAGTACTTCACGGACGGATGCGCTGCGCAATACAAAAACAAGGACACCTTCGAGGACAGATCACCTGTGTGCTATCATGACATCGACTTCCCCGGTGTGACATGTGAGTGGCACTTTTTCGCCAAGTCCCACGGGAAGGGAGCGTGCGATGGTATAGGCGGCACCTTGAAACGCGCCACGTACCTCGAGAGCCTGCGGCGCACGGTAAAAGATAAAATCCTCACACCACAGGACATGTACCGATTTTTCGCCGGGCAGCTTGTTGCAAAGATCAAGTTTGTCTATGTCACAAAGGAGGAAGTGCAGAAGGCTGAGCAGGAGCTGAATGGCCGCTTCACCAAAGCCGTGACGATCAAGGGAAGAAGAAAGCACCATAGGTTCTGCCCTGTGAGTCAAAAAAATAATGCGGGTCCACGTCCTCTCAGAAGACAAGACTGGCAAGCATGTCAAGGTGTTGAAGTGATATGTTGGTATGCTGGTGTCGTATTCTATCGATAGGAACATTTCAAGAGGCACCTGCCATTTTACGTATAATCATGCGATCAGTACAAGAACACAAGGTCGTCAAACATGTCAAAGTGTTGAAGTGATATGTTGGTGCGCTGGTGTCGTGTTGTTCGGTCGATAGGTATATGCACATGTCAATAGGCACCTGTAATTGTATCGATGACCTGACCTCAAGTCACGTGATTTAACCTGACCTCAGGTCACCCCTATGACCCATCGGGGTCATCCCACGTAGAACTGCAACCGTCTCGATGTGACGATTCGTCACATCGATTCGTCATTCAACGATTCGTCATTGACGAGCACAATAGCATTGAGTTCAGCTGTTTAGCTCATTTAGGAATACAGTTTTAGCCAGGAAAAAAATCGTGACCACAGATCCAATGACCTTCAACACCTAATGTCAATGTCACCTTATGAACTGATGGCAGTAAAACAGGCACCAACCGACAGTTTTCGTCGTCGGGAGCCACCCTGGACAATTTCGAAACTGTATAGCAAATAGATGCGAAGTTATCGACGGACAGGGGGCCCAACCAGCGTGTTGTGTCAGCATTGCGATGCCCAAAAGTAATTTTTACAGGTCGAACCCCACGTTTTTTATTTATTTGTTTGAAATGGCCTGAATGGGGCTCAAATCGTCATCAGACGAAAGTTATAATTTAAGCAGCCAAAAGGTCAAGGTCACACCGCAAAAGATAGGCCACGAGGTCACGTGACCCCATAAATTGAAAATAAAAATCCGAGATAGCCAACTTGTTCCGTCATTCATCCCAATTCAACTAAAAAAAGTTCAATGAAATGGCTCCCTTTAAGCCTTGGAGTTATGGGTCGTCAAAGTTAGGCCTCCTCGCTGACCTTGAGAAATTTGCCAAGTCTGCATCTTGGGAAATATTTTGGGGGGATTTTTTCATCATAAATGAATTGTTCGCCCTTGAAAGCCCCAGTACACAACTTTTTAAGAAAATAGAAAATGGTCGGACGGCACCTACCGGTTGAGTTACAATGGAATGCCTCTGCTGTTAATGACAGCTCTGCTCCGATTCTTCTCCTGGTGTCAGTCTCCTGGCACGACGATGAGTTCATTCTTGATGTTGGCTACGAGGCGCAGCGATGATTTCCCTTCTGGTGTCGACCACCAGGCCCTGCGATGATTTACTTCCTGGTGTTGGCCACTCGGCACGGCGATTGGCGCACACAAATGAATGTCACGTTCGCTCAGTTTAACCCTTGGGCGTGTGGCCTTGCCTCGGAAAATTGGGTCTGTCGCTGGCAACAATACTACAATTGAAAATAAAACTGCAATCATATGTATTAGCAAGGTCTTCGTGAATGCCAGCTCGTGCTGAAACCAATTCGCTTTGACTGCCGTGCGCGATGCTGAATAGGATTATTGATATCTAACTTTCCCATAGTCGGTGCAGTAAAGTGTCATCATGTCAATACCGCGCTAACGTGTCAATATCGCTGTCAATGTCGTTATGTTGCGAGTGGCATGCTTGTCCGTGGCAATGCAGTGATTAATTTATCGAATAGCAATATATGATTCACTACTCAAAGTTGTCTGTAACAATTTGTCATGAAACAACAGAAAGACAGAGAAGAAAGTATCTTCACGCTTCATTTTTCATGCGAACAATGATGCTTCAGTTTTCACGGGGAAGCTCTCAGTAACCTCCCCGTGCACCCAAGCAAGGGTGTGTTTATTCAATACCCTGAGATTTTCCACGAGCAAGGAGCATCCAACAGGATCCAAAGGCCTCAGCTACGCCTCCGCTTGGCATAGACGATGGGGCATTCTTTGCTGGCATTATGGTACATACAGAAGAACGGATATGTCACGCCAAGTAACCTACCTGTGTCATCGTAAAATGAAAAGTATTGAGTTGGTTTTTGGACATTGCGTGAGACGAAATGTACGACCCTCAATATACCAGGAGGTGCTGGGTTTACTCAACATCAAAAGTAGCGTTAGGGATCATGCTATATTACTCAACGTTTCGGCCAGGGGCCATCATCAGGGGTGATATAAAAATGGCAGGGTTAACAATTGAAAAACGCGGGAAGAAAGCGTGCAAAAATACACGTGAAACACAGAAAAGCAACTCCATCGCTGCAGACACTACAAGAAACTCCAAACCAGAAATCAACTAGGTCAAGATAAAATCTTCTGAGGAAGCCCGGGCCGATGGTCCATATACATATCGACACATATATAGCCATATATCGAATGTAACGCTTAATACATAAAATATAATTTATGTTCATGTAATTTTATGTGATATACCAAGACGTCGTTTGCGTGTTTAGTTGCGGCCGTAGATTACGTATGTGTAGAGATTCGAGGACCTTCAAATCAGCGTTGTCCCTGGCTGTTGCTAGAATTTCTACTTTGAAGTTTGTGTTAGTGTCGCTGTGTTCCATGTTAGAATGTTTGCCGATCATGTGTTCGCCTAAAGGTGTGTATTCTCTCCGAAGTCTGGCATCTCCCAAGTGCTCATTGTACCTATCCCTGATGCTACGCTTGGTTTCTCCGACATAAAATATTCCAAGACAGCTGTTGCACGTTATTTTATAGACTACGTTTTTTCGCGTGCATCTACCTTTGAGCCCGTTACTACAGGTGTGGCATGTTCGTCTACCAGCAGGGCATGGCGACAATTCCAGGGCTGAGCGGACCAGGTAAGATTTCAGTGTAGGTCCGCTAGTCCAGGCTACCCTAACATGATCTAGATGAGACGAACGGATAGCTGCATTAACCTGTCGACATAGTTGGTCATCGACAAAAGGAAGTCTCATGTAGACGTAGTCGGGATTGCTACATGCTCGATGCCGACGTTGCCCACTTATCCTACTCCTGTTGTGAGGGTGGACAGCACGAGCGGCGGAGTGTACCCGATGTGCTGGGTATCCGTTTTCCAGGAAAAGGGTTTTCATCTTCGCAAGGCTCCGCTCGCACGAAATAGTGTCGGAGGAGACTCGTGCTGCTCTCCTCATTTGGGATGTTAAAACGGCCTTTTTAGTGGCCATCGGGTGGGCCGAATCATAATGCAAGATGATGGGGGCTGCCATTGGTTTAAAGTACAGTTCGGTGGTGTAGCTACCATCAGCCTGAACTACAAACAACGTATCGAGGAAAGGAATCGAAGTGGTATGAGCAGTGTGTTCCAAGGTGAACTTGATGCTGGAGTGTTGTTGGTTAATTTCTGCAAAGAAGTCGAGCAGAGAGGCCAAGCCATGTGTCCAAACACCAAAAATATCGTCTATATACCTCATGTAGAGAGCTGGCTTCAAATCATGCGACGCTAGGAAGCTCGACTCAAGGCGGTGCATAAAAGCAATTGCTAAAGGAGGTGCACATCGGTTGCCCATAGCCACTCCTTTCGTTTGCTTGTACATGGAGTTACCAAAACGTATGAGGTTATTGCTGAAAATATGTGTTAGTAATTTCGCACAGTCCTGTACCCCAATCCCGAAGAGACGGATATCATCCAGATTGTCCTCGATTAGGCGAATTACAGCATCTATTCCCTCCTTTATCGGAATACTGCCATATAAATTTTTGACGTCCATGGTGAAAACAATACTGCCCTCCGGAAGTTTGGTAGGAAACGTTTCTTTCACTCTCTGTAGGTACGACTCCGTGTTTGTCAGATGGGCGGGAACCAACGCTAGTATCTGGACAAGAATCTTGCTCAAGAACCAAGATAGCTTGTCTAGGGGGGTCACCACTGGCCGACACTATGGGGCGCAGTGGAACCCCTAATTTGTGGTTTTTGGAAGCCCGTATAATTCCCGCTGTGCGGCTGGAGTGAGGGAGGAGAGACAAAACTGTGTCTTTATGTAACTTCCCGGATAAAGTTTCCTTGATAATAGTACACGTTTCGATTTCGAGACGTTTGGTAGGGTTTGGCTGTGAAGGAATGCTCTGATAATCATCCGTTATTGTCCTGGCCTTTTCAATGTAATCCGTTTTGTTTAGCACGACGAATCCTTTGCATTTATCTGACGGCTTCACCACAAGAGGACGAACTTCGCCTAGGTACACACTCATCGTACCAACCACCGACGCCACTCCTAGATACAAACAATTTAGTTCACCACGCGGCTACTAGTGGAGAGAGCTCGGGTAGTTGCAGTACTTCAGGCACCCACGGTACGGACACCAACGGCGATGGCACTGAACAATACAGTACCAGTCGCACATCTAATCTAAGTAAGTTACCTCTAGACTCAGGTATATTGGGATTGCTTGACAAAGGCCCAAATTTTGCGTTACCTCAAAAAGTAGATCGTAGCTGTTTGGAAAGGGCAGAATCAGGCGTAGAAAGGGCGATCTATGGTTTGCGGTGGAGGAATGTGAGGGAGACAAAACAGCAAACTGTACCTCAGGTACCGCAGGCAGGCTTATCACAAAGCACCTCTAGCACAGGTCATTCAAAGCTTCGCCCCATGTTTCCCGACACTCCTGCATACCAACCACCGAGAGCCACAACTCAATTAGAATCTGAATTGAAAGATTTAAAAACTAAAGTTCTAAAAGCATATAAATATCACAACAGAGCATCGAACAAAAGGTCGGACAATTATGCGAAACAGAGGGAAGTACTGCGGGAATTGAAAAACAACGATACTGTAATAGTGAAGCCGTCAGATAAATGCAAAGGATTCGTTGTGCTAAACAAAACGGATTACATTGAAAAGGCCAGGACAATAACGGATGATTATCAGAGCATTCCTTCCCAGCCAAACCCTACCAAACGTCTCGAAATCGAAACGTGTACTATTATCAAGGAAACTTTATCCGGGAAGTTACATAAAGACACAGTTTTGTCTCTCCTCCCTCACTCCAGCCGCACAGCGGAATTATACGGGCTTCCAAAAACCACAAATTAGGGGTTCCACTGCGCCCCATAGTGTCGGCCAGTGGTGACCCCCTAGACAAGCTATCTTGGTTCTTGAGCAAGATTCTTGTCCAGATACTAGCGTTGGTTCCCGCCCATCTGACAAACACGGAGTCGTACCTACAGAGAGTGAAAGAAACGTTTCCTACCAAACTTCCGGAGGGCAGTATTGTTTTCACCATGGACGTCAAAAATTTATATGGCAGTATTCCGATAAAGGAGGGAATAGATGCTGTAATTCGCCTAATCGAGGACAATCTGGATGATATCCGTCTCTTCGGGATTGGGGTACAGGACTGTGCGAAATTACTAACACATATTTTCAGCAATAACCTCATACGTTTTGGTAACTCCATGTACAAGCAAACGAAAGGAGTGGCTATGGGCAACCGATGTGCACCTCCTTTAGCAATTGCTTTTATGCACCGCCTTGAGTCGAGCTTCCTAGCGTCGCATGATTTGAAGCCAGCTCTCTACATGAGGTATATAGACGATATTTTTGGTGTTTGGACACATGGCTTGGCCTCTCTGCTCGACTTCTTTGCAGAAATTAACCAACAACACTCCAGCATCAAGTTCACCTTGGAACACACTGCTCATACCACTTCGATTCCTTTCCTCGACACGTTGTTTGTAGTTCAGGCTGATGGTAGCTACACCACCGAACTGTACTTTAAACCAATGGCAGCCCCCATCATCTTGCATTATGATTCGGCCCACCCGATGGCCACTAAAAAGGCCGTTTTAACATCCCAAATGAGGAGAGCAGCACGAGTCTCCTCCGACACTATTTCGTGCGAGCGGAGCCTTGCGAAGATGAAAACCCTTTTCCTGGAAAACGGATACCCAGCACATCGGGTACACTCCGCCGCTCGTGCTGTCCACCCTCACAACAGGAGTAGGATAAGTGGGCAACGTCGGCATCGAGCATGTAGCAATCCCGACTACGTCTACATGAGACTTCCTTTGTCGATGACCAACTATGTCGACAGGTTAATGCAGCTATCCGTTCGTCTCATCTAGATCATGTTAGGGTAGCCTGGACTAGCGGACCTACACTGAAATCTTACCTGGTCCGCTCAGCCCTGGAATTGTCGCCATGCCCTGCTGGTAGACGAACATGCCACACCTGTAGTAACGGGCTCAAAGGTAGATGCACGCGAAAAAACGTAGTCTATAAAATAACGTGCAACAGCTGTCTTGGAATATTTTATGTCGGAGAAACCAAGCGTAGCATCAGGGATAGGTACAATGAGCACTTGGGAGATGCCAGACTTCGGAGAGAATACACACCTTTAGGCGAACACATGATCGGCAAACATTCTAACATGGAACACAGCGACACTAACACAAACTTCAAAGTAGAAATTCTAGCAACAGCCAGGGACAACGCTGATTTGAAGGTCCTCGAATCTCTACACATACGTAATCTACGGCCGCAACTAAACACGCAAACGACGTCTTGGTATATCACATAAAATTACATGAACATAAATTATATTTTATGTATTAAGCGTTACATTCGATATATGGCTATATATGTGTCGATATGTATATGGACCATCGGCCCGGGCTTCCTCAGAGGATTTTATCTTGACCTAGTTGATTTCTGGTTTGGAGTTTCTTGTAGTGTCTGCAGCAATGGAGTTGCTTTTCTGTGTTTCACGTGTATTTTTGCACGCTTTCTTCCCGCGTTTTTTCAATTGTTAACCCTGCCATTTTTTATATCACTCCTGATGATGGCCCCTGGCCGAAACGTTGAGTAATATAGCATGATCCCTAACGCTACTTTTGATGTTGAGTAAACCCAGCACCTCCTGGTATATTGAGGGTCGTACATTTCGTCTCACGCAATGTCTAAAACCCAGGAGCATCTAAGAGCCATTCTTCGTTGTATTAAACAAGAGTTGGTTTTTGGCCGAAATCACGATACATCGCCAATTGATCGCCAAAATCACTTCTTCCCTGAAGTGGCGAATATTTGATTGGTGGCTTGGCTAACCTGTTTGTGTGCATCATTTACTTATCCAAAGTCCTTCGAGGTAATTAACACAGTATGACCTCAGATGATATTTTCACTTTATGTCACTTGGAGCTTAGCTTAGTTCCTGACGCTGAATTTGGCGTCAATTTGAACTAAAGCAGATGTTCTTAGGCACAAGTTTGAAAGCTTCCAGAACGAGGTTCACACTTCGAGTTCATGTGGCTCTTGATCTACGGATGAAGATGTAGCACATCGCCTGGCATTCGTGCATCAAAATATTGCAATATACATTAGCTATGCTGATGTTTTCAAACACACAGCTGCTTTTTACACATGGACAGATTACGCAGGAAAACTCAATTTGTTGAAGCATTGCCTTTCAAACGATTCGAGAGGTCAATCAGCGACGCGAAGTATGCAGATTGAATGTCACCTATGTCACACGTCGGATGACAATCACATCACACATCAGATGTCAATCATGTCACACGTCGGAGGTCAATCGAGCCACACGTCAGATGTCAATCGTGTCACACGTCGGATGTCAATCGTGTCACACGTCGGATGTCAATCGAGCCACACGTCGGATGCCAATCGTGCCACACCCTTACTTTAAGCATCGTTCTGGGATACCGACAGAAGTTCGGCTATATCGCTGGCATCCTGTGGAGCATTGCCTCGTGCCAGCAGCACTCAGTCCGAATTCTCTGCAGATCACCAACGTTCCGCCGCTCTTCGAAGAATCGCTTTCGGATGCATTCCATGACTGGCAATTGAACTGCGAGGCCACATCGACGTTGGATTCTGAATGCCAACGGAAGCATGGTCAAACCTAGTTACTGTCGGATAGTGCTGAAAATATGCACTGACATGTAGGGCTGTATCCAGAAGCCTGATTTTGACCGAATTTTGGTGAGGAATTTTCACCTTATTCTCCGAATTCAAGAAGCTCATAGTCAACAGCGAGCATTATTGTGGTCTGTTTAGATAATATTTATCTGATAAAGTGTTGTATTTCAAGTCAATGGAATTTTAGTGCACAATTATAGCAAACGTTGGCCTCATGGGCAGAGGCCATGTCCCCGCCTCTAGATCCATATGCCCTATCCCTATCCTATCCCTATCCCTATGCCGCCTCCCTATGCCCCCGCCTCTAGATCCGCTAGAGCTAACACGCAGAGCGGTACAGTAGTGCTGAAGTGTCGCATCGCAATACGCACCTGGTTGTCCCCCCCCCCCCCCCCCAAGCGCGCACGATTCCTTGGTCCATTAGCTGTTCTACCATTATAAGTGTCATAAGCTGCTTCAGTAGCCGCCGTATCTCTAAACGTGTCATTCGTGTTGAGGTTAACTGTAAGAATGTTGTTAATGCTTCAAACATTTATGGTGAAATATGCTGTTTCCTGCCGCTGCTCGATACCATTGCCTACGACATCCCCTCATTCGCATTCGCGCAGACATGTTGTGTGGAAAACAGTTGTGCGGTTGCCTCAGCAGTATAATTTGGGGGTCATTCTCTGCCCTCGCAAAAGGTTTTCGAGCACTGTTCTCCAACCGTTTGATACGTCCACGTGGAATTTGATGGAGCTCGCACGATAGGAAACTGAACGCATTTGAGTAGATTTTGACACGTGATGTAAATTGAGGGCATTGAAGGTTGCAGATACATGGCAGATGAAATTGCCATATATCTGAAATTGAATCGTGCCTTGCATCGCGAATCCGATGCAAAAGCATTTTCGTGAAAAGCAATTATCAATGTGCTCGGAAAGATATGAGGGATCATTAGTTTGGAAGAAAGTGCTTCCACTCATTCCCCGATCCACTTCTACATCAACACTCATAATTTACACTCAAGGCATACAAGGGAGGCTATTATTTCGTCGTATGTACCGACCGCATACGCTTCTTTTTCTTGTATAGGTAGCAGTGGCGGATCCATCCGTCAGGTGTCGAGAAAAGAGGCGTTCACATCTCAACCAATCCGCCGCGTGCGCGAAGAAACTCTCAGTCTCATGGTTCTGTTCTAGGCGACACGGGGTAGTTGTTTGCCCGCGCAACGCGAACGATGCAAGTTTCCACGATTTTCGTTCGTGTTTTTTTCTTCAAATATTATGAATATTTCAGGTGTCGCCCCAGTACCTCAGCCGACAAGAGCGACAGCATGCACTGACCTCCGCTGTCCTGGTCAGACAGGGATTTTGTCGTCGCTCTGCGCGCCCCATTGCCCCTGGATAGGGGGGGGGGCAGCTGGCAACTGGCCCGATACAGCCGGGAACTCGGCAGAGACGTGACCGTGCAGCGGGCTGGCGGGAAACTAATCCATCGGCCAACATTCTGCTGTTGAACTGAGGTTGTCGAACCCGGTGACCGGGTCAGAGGGATCGCGCAGAGAAGCTTCGCTTAGCTCGGAGCTCTGTCAAGAGACTTGCCACAGGAAATGTCGGTGTTAGGTGTAGTTACAAAAATATAAACGAACACGCGCATATACACATGGACACACAGCTATATATATATATATATATATATATATATATATATATATATATATATATATATATATATATATATATATATATATATATACATATGTATACAAGATTAAACCAAGCCAGAGAAATATGAGGTGTAGCCATGGATTTCTTCCACAACAATGCAGCATGCTATTGCTGGAATGGAAGACCGTGCGCAAGAAGTCAGTGCTTAAGAGGGATGGGGAGCATCGCGTCTCGGGGTTTTCCTGAAAATACTGTCGGGGCGACTTCCCTGCCAAAGCGTGCTTCACACTGTTTTGCCCCCCTGATGTCGCCACTGGAAAATGCATGTGTACGATTCGTGACATACCGTGTCAAGGTTGCGGGTACAGCAGTGGCGTCTCCATGGACTACCTCCACCCGTGACCGTCAGCCTAGCTCAGCATACTCGGCTGTAGGTACAGCAGTGGCGTATCCAGGGCATGCCTCCGCCTGTACACCGTCAGCCTAGCTCAACACACTCGTCGATGCTATATTGCCGATTGGCTTACCGTGAATAGCATCTCCGAGTAGACAGTCATGCTTCATGTATGCTGCACACATTCCCCATGCAACCATACAGAATGGCTGCAGCATCGTACTCGTCCAGCAGGCAGCTCACTCACACGTCTTCACGCCAGTTCAGCCAACGGGGCAGCGCTACTTCACGTAGCAATAAACTTAAGAGCATTACGGCTGCTCGGCGGCCAAGGTGTTACAAAAACGTCCGCCGCCTCGGTCGGATTGGGGCTGGTCTGCGACTGCGCGGCTCCTAAGATGGGACAAAAACGCTTTCTTTGGTTTAATTGGCAGCTGGCTGGGCCTGCGTTGGTCTGATTGGCGGCTGGTAGGACTTGCGTTGGTCTGATTGGTTGCTGGCAGGGCCTGCGTTGTTCCGATTGGCGGCTGACAGGGCCTGCGTTGGTCTGATTGGTGGCTGATGGACCTGCTTTGGCTTGATTGGTGGCTGATCGGACCTACTTTTGCTTGATTGGCGGCTGGTCTGGCCTGCGTTGGTCTGATTGGTGGTTGGTAGGACCTGCATTGGTCTGATTGGCTGCTGGTCGGGCCTGCGTTGGTTTGATTGGCTGCTGGCCGGGCCTGCGTTGGTCTGATTGGCGGCTGGCCGGGCCTGCGTTGGTCTGATTGGCGGCTGGCAGGGCCGACAATACGCTCCGTCGGTGTCCCCATCTCGCCATTTATTGAGCCGCAGCTGATAAACACAACGTCTAAGCTGAAATGAAGGTCGTGAGGTCGTGTATATTGGCACGGGCTTCGACCAAACTGTGGGCCGCAGGAGGCTCAATGATCAGCTGGCGCCATCTGTCCGCATCCCCGACGTACAGACACATCCACTACACGGCCAGTGATTATTGACTGAAGTGGGCTGAGAGCTGAAATTACTGCCGACCGTCCGGGCCAGCAAGCGTTTATAATCCGGATGTTTGTGTGATGAAACCCACTGAATCGATCTCAGGGTTGCAACTGCGCGCTGATCTTCGAAAGCGGCTCGTGTGCTATTTCCCCGGTGATAATGTGCCTTGGTACCAATCCCCAGTGATGATGTGATGTACCTGGGTGTCATTCCCCCAGTGTTTATGTACTCGGGTACAATTTCCCCGATGATAATGTACCTGGATGTCACTTCCCCGACGATAATGTGCCTTGATGCCATTCTCCGGCTATGATGCACCTGGGTATCATTCCCCCAGTGATGATGTACTCGGGTACTATTTCCCCAGCGACAATGTACCTGGATGCCATTCCCCCTATGATAATGTACCCGGGTACCATTTCCACTGTGCAATGCACCTGGGTGTCATTCTCCCGGTGATAATGTGCCTGGAAGCAACTCCCTTGGTGATGTGTACATGGGCACCATTTTCCCAGGTGAAAAAATATACCTGGTTATCATTTCCCTTGCGATAGTGCATCTGGATATCATTCTCCCTGTGATAGAGTATTTGAACATCATTTCTTTGTATCATCCTGAGTTTTCATTTCTACATTTTTTAGTTCCGGTTTTCCTGAGTATCATTCAATTATTGCGACGGTGTAATCTGGCTGACTGTCTTGTGCATAGCCTCCTTAGCATTCCCTGACCATAGTGTATCTGGATATCATTCCCCTATTGATAGTGTATCTTGGTGACAGCTTTATATGTAACCTCCGTAACATTCTCCCGGCGATAGTGCATCTGGGTAGCATTCCCCAGTGACAGTGCATCTGGGTGACAGTCTTGTTTCGGAGACCTCCGTAACATTTTTGATACAACTCGCCAGCTTTCTTAGATTTTCCCAGCCGAGCCAACAAAGGCTACCGGCACAACCTGGGTTGCATTGTTCGGTGCCGTCCACAGAACTCTGCTCCCAGATTAGATGAGCTTGACAGTTTAGCCACTATCACATTGGCCTCTGATTTTAAGGTCGTTTGAATGGCAGTCTGGTAATGTATTGATACTGAAAACGGCATTCTAAGATCCGGCTATTATTACGTGTGGTTCGTACCATTCAGCCTCTGGAAATGGGTGGATGCACTTTCGGCAACATCCACAGCTGTAGATAATTCTGGGAAGGCCAGAGTACCAAAGCGCCTCAAGCCAAACCAATCACGGTGAGCGAGAGTCAAGATGCTGTGCCAGCCCACGTTTCGCTGAACCGTTCACCATTTCTAGTTAACACTGCTCCAGGCATTCCCGCCAATTTCTTGCCAACACCTTGCACCGTTCGCTGCGAACGTCCTCAGGAGAGTGGACCCCGGACTCGCGCAGATGCCTTGGCCGCAAGGCATCTGCGCGGCGGCGACCTGCGTCGGCCTCTCCGGTCGGCAATAATCGACGGCCGCCGAACCGGGAGGCCGGGATCGACGGCGAAGACGGGCCGGCGACAATATTCGATATTGGCCCGCCGCTGCGCCGGCGAGCGTTCAGCGGGCGATCAGGTGCGGGGGGGGGGGGGCGCGGACGGGCTCCGGCGACGAGACGCCGCCACGTCTCTGTAGAGCGACCGCATCGAGGATAGAGCGACCGCATCAAGGATAGAGCGACCGCATCTCTGTAGAGTGACCACATCAGGGAGGTAGTGCTCTCAGACTGCTGGTAGCGTTGCTGTTCTGTGGCATGACTGACCAGAGCCCGATCAAGAAACCTGCATTGAGGGACTGATCTGGAAGGGAACCACTTACTCAAAGGGTGCCTTTTCCTTTCAATTGAGTGCTTATTCCTCTTAGAGGGGTGTTCGACTGAAGACAAAAATCAGTTGATGGTGAAGGTGCACTCGAGCTTTCCTGGAGGGGTTCCACTTCCAATGGGGGAACAAATGTCCCCCAGTGCCCCTCATCCCGTATCCGATAACGGGAAGCAGTCACCAGCTACCTGGTGTAGTGCTATGGAGACCATCACCCACTGGTGGGTGCACCAACTGGGTAACAGAAGCCGTCACCAGCTACCTGGTGCAGTGCTTTGGCGACCACCGACCATCTGTCGACAGCCATTGGCATGCACCATACGGTGTTCAGCCTGCTGAACAATGAGTCCCACAGGGCCCAGCCTGGCCGGCGAGGATGTTTGAAGTTAGGCCACGATTACCATGGGTTTGATACGCGCTACGAATTGTAGATTTAATAAATGTAGTACAGCAGATGTTTCTCAAATTCCCTCTGTCGTCCGGGTGGGTTTCTTTGGCTCAGGTGGTGTTGTGCGTGTGTCGCATGTGCCGAGCGCGGGCCGTGGTTTATGGCTATAGCACCACGGACGCGCGACCCATTTCGGACTGTCCGCCCCGGCAGGGCCCAGTCGCGTCAGGGCAAGGCCAGAGGTAGCAGCGTGTATAGTCGAGCCGTGGACAGTGAAAATATAGAGACCGTGATCCACCAGTGTATCGCAAGAGACAGTGAGGACTAAGCGTGCACCACCACAGGTGGAGTTGAGGTCGTTGGATTAGCTGGAGTTGAAGTCAGCATGTGTCGCTGGCTCAGGTCGAGTTGAAGTTGACAGGTGTCGTTTTCTCAAGTAGAGTTGAAGTTGATATGTGTTATTGGCGTAGGTGGAGTTGAAGTCGATAGGTGTCGTTGGCCCAGGCTAAGTTAAAGTCGACATGTGTCGACAGATGCCTCAGGTAGAATTGAGTAGATAGTTCTTGTTGGGTTAGCTGGGGTTGAAATCGAGAGGCGGTGAAATCGACAGAGGTTGAAATCGACAGGTGTCGTTGGCTTCGCTGTGTTCAAGTCGTGTTGCCAGAGTTGTTTCACGGCGCGTGCCGATGCGTTTTTCCTCGCACCCCACTTCCGGCAAACTGTAAAGCATTTTATCACTGACACTGCAAAATGTCAGACCACCGTAGCTGCTCAAACTGCGTCCAGTGGTCAACATACCCATCGACGGTCACCCTTATTGGTGGCGACCCGGCGCCCCATGGCTCCCGGACATTGTGAGTGCCGTCGTTCAGCTGAATGTATTGGTCGTTTGGCGCTGGCTGAGTGGATCATTTGGCGCTGGCTGAGTGGATCATTTGGCGGCCGACGTATCAGCTAATCAGATGGGGACGACTTAAGCCTCATCAGCGGTGGAGGGCTGATGCACCACCTCCAAGGTGCTGATGGACAGTCGTCGAACCACTGAACGGAATCCGGTGATTTTTTCAGTAGCCTCTTGTGCGTCTTTTTCGGAGTTTTTTTTATTGTTTTTGTTTGGCCATGTCAGCTAACCGTGCTATGATGTCATAAAGAGAAACATCTGCGACCGTTTTGTGGACGAAATCGCGGATTTTCGCATCTTTACATGACATGGTGGCCTTAAGCACATTTTATGCAGTTTGTATTAACGATGACTGAATTAATATCCATACATTGTCCCTATACCATTCTGAGGACATCCAAGATTTTTAACCTAAGTTGACATTCTGACGTTCTTTTTCAGTTTGAAAGCACACCTAAGCATATTTTATTCCGGAATACGATTTCGCTCTCCATTTTATCGTGGCGGATAGATGCAGTGGCTTTAGCTAATAGTCGATCAACTTTTTGCATGCTGGTCGGCTCTTGGACTGTCCCGACCCATGGTCGATGCTTTAAATGGATGTGAGATATTATTGAGATATGATTGGTCTATAATCGAGATGTTATTTCATCTGTAAAGCAGAGACTAACACCCTCATTATAACTAAAGGCGTTTGCGTTTCATCTGTTGCAGTTTAGGAAGCGTTTGCGATCTAATGGCTTGACCCCTTGTACAAGAATTGTGCGTCAATCGCGAGATCAGCGCAAAAACCTGCGCGTCCACTTCGAAACATACACAGACTCAGACGACCACGATAGCTCAGAAACCACAGTCACCACCCACGCACTCACAACAAGAGCAACCACAAACTCCACCGCTACCAGCAACAAAAAACACACCCGCGCCAAATCCTCGCGACACTAGCCAATATCCTAACACCCCCAATAACCCAATCTCTCTCCAAGTCTGCCCATGACGTGTTGATACGAAAAAAAGATAATAATAATTTTTTTTTTCATCACAAAAAAACAACTTTATTTTTTTTTTAAACTTCAAACTATTGTATGCCATATATGTTTCTTGCAATGTTCACTGAACGGCGATGACCCGACCATACCCCCCTACAACCCCTATGGCACCGTCCGGACCGGCAGCTGAACTCATCTCTTCCTCGCCTAAACAGCCGATATCACCACACGGTGGCAGGCTGGTCAAACTCACCCACACACACACACACACACACGAGATCTAATCCCACACCCATACGGACTTCTTTATTACGTTTCTCTGGCGCCTTTCGTTCAGAAACTTCAGGAAAGGGGTCGCACCTCCCCCCCCCTCCACTGATGAAGGTGGTAAAATGTCAGGCACGAGCGAGTGGGCGAATCATGGCCGGCTGATCGTAATAGCACGGGCGAAAGACGAAAATGTGCCGCCTACGAACAAGCCGACGAGGAGACCATCCCCGTGAGAATGACCTGACGCTGAACAGGTCGGCACGTTTCAATTGCGAGAAATGACAAAAATTGAAGCGAAATATTCGTACAGAGAAAGGAAGTCGCACATGACATAAGGAATGCACTTCATGCAATTATGGACTTAGTCGCAGAATGTCACCAATTCGAAGATGAAACTGTGTAGACATAGTATGGTTCAGCAGGGTCTAAAAGAGGAAAAAGGAAGAGCAATGAATACTGGAAAAAGGAAGAGGAATGGAGCGCAATAATTATATGGAAGGCCAAGCGGAAAGTGAAAATCGCCAGGGTGAAACCAGGAAAAAAGTATCTGATCGGCAAAAGGGTTTCGGTCAGTAGGTTGCCGACAAATTACTCACAGGACATGGATAATATTTATAGATTCTACACCTTCGACACCATCAAGTATATAACCATTGGATATAAATGTCACAACACTAAACGGTGATAGGTGCTGGATCAACGGAGGTAAATAGTACACCGTTAAACAATGACAGTGATGTGGGTGAAACTTTAAGAAGCAATCTGCAACAGTATTTATTAAGGAATGCACGAGAAGCTTGAACGTGGGCGCATATAGCCGCGATAGAAAGGAGAAGCAAGAAGTGATCTGCATATAGCAGTGTACAACGTGAAAATACGTTGATAAATATAAGCAAATCTGCCGGATCCGATATGTGTTGAAGAATAGTATTTCCGCGCATGGCCGAGTGAAGGCTAGGCATCTCTCCCCATCATGACATTTATTACTTTATCTGTGGGACAGCTTGCCGAAGGACATTGACATGTTCACTCTACCGAATAACAGAAAGTATTGCTTGGCAATAATGTACCTGATGAGCATGTTTTTTGTTTTGTTTTTGTCGAACGAGATGCAATTGTTTTTCAACTCGAAATTAAATAAGCTGGCATTGACGTTTGAACACGTCTGTAAGCAGGCGGCAGGCATCGCCCTGCCATCTCATCTGTACACCTGCGGACACACCGTCACCACGCCACCTCATCTGTACACCTGCGGACACACCGTCACCACGCCATCTCATCTGTACACCTGCGGACACACCGTCACCACGCCATCTCATCTGTACACCTGCGGACACACCGTCACCACGCCATCTCATCTGTACACCTGCGGACACACCGTCACCCCTCACCTGTACACCTGCGGACACACCGTCACCACGCCACCTCATCTGTACACCTGCGGACACACCGTCACCACGCCATCTCATATGTACACCTGCGGACTCGTCACCACGCCACCTCATACACCTGCGGACACACCGTCACCACGCCACCTCATCTGTACCCTGCGGACACACCGTCACCACGCCATCTCATCTGTACACCTGCCACACCGTCACCACACCATCTCATCTGTACACCTGCGGACACACCGTCACCACGCCATCTCATCTGTACACCTGCGGACACACCGTCACCACACCATCTCATCTGTACACCTGCGGACACACCGTCACCACGCCATCTCATCTGTACACCTGCGGACACACCGTCACCACGCCACCTCATCTGTACACCTGCGGACACACCGTCACCACGCCATCTCATCTGTACACCTGCGGACACACCGTCACCACGCCACCTCATCTGTACACCTGCGGACACACCGTCACCACGCCATCTCATCTGTACACCTGCGGACACACCGTCACCACGCCGGTCCACCGACAACGCCGCTCAGCGACACATGCTCTGAGACGCGCCGGCTCAGGGGCCGTGGGCGACCTGCCACGGCTGGGTCCTGTCGGGTCGGTTCCCGCCACGGTTGGGTCCGCGCGCCGCCTGTTGTCCCGCCTGCCGCCCCAGCCTGCTGCCGGCGCCCACTCGTCAACGTCTGAGTCTGATGCCTGTTCCGCACTTGCAGGCAGGATGCTGAGGAAGCGGTCGGGCCGAAACGAACAAACGGAGCAAGAAGAAACGAATTAAATACATTGTGGCGCATGGAGTGCGATCGCCAATTTCACAACATGTCGGCCTTACTATTCTATCGCATTGTCCCGATTGAGTATCAAGCTTAGTTGCACATTGTGCTGAGTTGTCTTGTGTGTCCGCCCCCGACTGTGGGATCTAGGGGGCACGGGGGCCAGCGGTCGGGCCTGATGTGTGGCGAATTTGCAGGCAGGATGCCGAGGAAGCGGTCGGGCCTGATGAGGCCGCTGGTGGCGCTGGCGGCGCCCGGCAACTTCCTCGTCTGCAAGCTCACCCAGCTGCAGGAGTCGGCCAAGCGGCGCGTCACCGAACGCGAGTTCAAACAGCTCAACCACAAAATCGTGAGTGGCCGCCGTGCGAGCCCGAAGATAGGCGTCCGGTGCCTTAGTATGGGCTTCGGCCGATCCGGAGGTGGGCGCGCGCTGCCTTAGTATGGGCTTCGGCCGACCCGGAGGTAGGCGTGCGCTGCCTTAGTATGGGCTTCGACCGACTCAGAGGTGGGCGCGTGCTGCCTTAGTATGGGCTTCCGCCGACCCGGAGGTGGGCGTGCGCTGCCTTAGTATGGGCTTCGGCCGGACCCTGAAGTGGGCGTGTGCTGCTTACTCTCCGGCATCGGCTCCGGCATCGGCTCCGGCATCGTATCCGGCATCGGGTCAGCTATGATACGTGGTCGACTCACACGTGTAAGGTTTGGAGTAGATTTGACACAGTTGGTGTCAAACTGGGGTGCTGCCGGGCGATCCGTGTAACAGTTAACCCTTAAATGGCTGGGCTGCACTCCGCCTGCCAGAATTGCCACGCTTGGTGAAAACTGACGTCAAGTAGCGGCGGCCTCCAGTGCGTTCATTTGAACCTTGAAGCTAGGGGACAGTAGGTCCCAGCAGGTGTTTTTTTTGTATTCGGCGTAATGACTCATGAAGGCAATGACAGGTGGTAGGGTATGCTTTAGTAGGGCATGTTTAGTAGGACATACTTGGACAATTTTAAGCTGTGTCGGTTTGGCGGTCTCAGGAGAATGCAATCACGGCATTGTTGATGTTGGACAGCACCTACCTGCTTTGATAAGAAAGACCTGGCATCACCTGGCAGCATATGTGCCGGTAATCACTGAGCAGACCTCATCCGCTAACATAGCTTTTTCAGTTACATAAATCCATGAATCTAACGACTTTTGGCTGATCAACAACACAGTTCTTTTGACTAAATTGCATACACAGATATATTTTTGTTTAAAAAATAGTACTCGGAATTTGTAAAATATACTCCTATGTTAATGGGTGTGGACTAATTTTTTTTCAACTTCGGGAGGAATTTTGCAAATGAGAGAGGCGAATTCAACAGAAGATCTTCCCGAAGTAAAGGTCCCTAACTTCGTTCATTGACATGGAATCTCTGGGTAGAGACGTAGCCAGACTTTTCTTAAAGGAGAGGCGATGAAATCATTCTCACTTGATGCAATGAAAGGTGATCTCTGCTACGTTTTGTGTATGGGGTTAGTATACAACAAGGAATCAGGATGGATGGCAACAAGGTGCATAACCCGAACTTCTGAGTTGTGCGGGGAGTAACTATTTCTTGGGCGACATGCTCAATGTCCCCCGCCATACAAAAAGCTACGTAGTCATCATGGGCGTACCAACGGATGGCCCAGCGTGGCTAGGTCCAACCAATATTTGGGCGAGCGTGCGCATTACGAAAATTTCCAGAAATAATATACTAAAGACTGTATACTAAAGGCTTGCTGTCGAATATCGTCATACCACGCTTACCTTCCTCAGATGTTGCGAATCAGAAGTCAGCTGAACGCTCTGCTGAGCGAATCCTTTCAAACCTGCTCGACTAAAAGCCTCCTGGAGTGGTTCTTGAAACGCACAGCATGATAATAACCCACAGCATGAAAAATACACTTCCGGAGACGTGAATTCTGCGGCTTTTAAGGTCATCAAGTCTCCTTCCAGGTCATGCTGTCGAGGCGAGATCCAATGTAGGGCCAATGGCAGAAGAAATTCCTCTGTATCCGACAAGTGGTGAGTTATCAGACCTATGTGCCACGTATAGCTGTTACGCCTAACTCGGCTGCTATATCTGGCGCAATTTGTTTGGCGCGTATTAGCTCTGCTTAACAGAAAGTCGATGGACAGCGAGGATAAGGACTCCGCGCATGCACAAGTGAGCCGGACATACGCTGCCCAGTGTGTTGGAAATATAATGGCACAAGTGACCGTGAAATACGAGACATTTATCACCATCTGCCCAGGTCGCACACGCTGTTTATGAGGACGGTCATTGCGAAACGGCTCGTTTGAAGGTACATGAGGCGAGGGCGATTCTGTCAGGCGGGCTTGCTTCCAGAAGTACCTACGTGACAGTGCAATTGTTCCGCGAACAGATTCGAGTGTTGTCGAAGTGGTGGTGCCTATTCAACATGGAGCGTAATCACCCAGCGGCGGAGACATGCCAAGAAACTGAGCACACGAGGAAGGAGTTGCACGATTGAAAAATGCACCACCGTCTCTACGAACTTCTATCTTGCAAAATATGGTTAGACACGGCCGCCATGGCATTGTGTTGCATGCGACGCCATGACTGCCATGTCATTGCAAAACATGGCAGTCAAAGTTACCAGTGCACGGCATTTTGCCACACGCTTTAGTGCAGAGGGACTGTTGCAATCTCCCTCTGCCAAGTGTTTCCATTTCCCAGCTGACCGAGGGTGACATGAAAAAATATAGTGCTGCACGTGACGGGATCGTGCGATTGCTACCCGACTGCATTTCGAGTTACTGTTTCACTCTGCTGGAGATAGCAACTTAAATTATAGCTGAAATGCTCTTTGAATAAAGATGAGGATGAATGAATAATAGCTGAAGTAGGTAATGAATATTCATGCATGTCCGTGCAATTGTCACTTCTCGCAGGTCAACAAAGTTGACGCTAAATCGTTCCCTCAGTTCGACAATGACCAACACTCACCTAATATATTCAAGATACTCTTCACTATGCTAACACGCTAATGGTGTGCGATTTGTTACATTTAGTTCAATGTATCAAGTGTCGGTAAGAGCGACGCGTTCAGCTTCGCTTTCAAAACTTCGTGTATAGTGCCCTAAAATGCCATTTTTTGTACCTTGGGCTAAAAATGAATGCAAATCTCAGTTACAACATATTCAACATGCTCTTGAATATCTTAGGGTGCTAACGATGTGCTATTTTTGCATTTACCTCCGTATATCAAGAGACAGGTAATAGCGAAGTGTTCAACTTCGCTTTGAAAACTTCCAATCTTGTGCCAAAAAAGGCTATTTTCTTATAGCCATAGGTAGAATTAATGCAAATTTTGGCTTCAGTATGGTAGTAAATACTTGGGTTTATGTCGACGCATTTATCCCACTATGATTGGGAACGCGACAAAGACCACCTGAGGTCGAACTGAGAAAGGTGACCTTAGATTATTTGGGGAGGTAGATAACCTATGTAAACCCGTTGGAGGAGTTGGCCCTGTCTACCCACCAACACTGACCATTTGAGAGCAATAAGCGAGATCACGTGCCGATTACTGGCGATGTTTGCGCAAAACCTCTGGACGTGTTCTCTCCTGAGACGATACAGCTCCGCCAGCTGTCGTGACATCTCCGCCACGCTCCGCTCAGCTCCGCCAGCTGGCGTGACATCTCCGCCACGCTCCGCTCAGCTCCGCCAGCTGGCGTGACATCTCCGCCACGCTCCGCTCAGCTCCGCCAGCTGTCGTGACATCTCCGCCACGCTCCGCTCAGCTCCGCCAGCTGGCGTATTCCGTGGGGTTAGCAAAAGCTACCCTATCAGCTATACCAAGTGGCGGCAAACTAGCGCTGACGTGTCTACCGTGGTGATAGCAAAGGGTGCCCCATCAGCTACACTAAGTGGTGGCAAGTTAGCGGTTATCCGAGGTCACCAAAAATGAATATTGTGATGACGTGAACACGATGACGGGATTCAGAGCATCTTTACTATCCCACCCATGTTCCTGCCGACACGCCACTGCTCCTTCGACTAGCGAAGCTCTTCGACGATAATCAGCAGGAAACTTCGGCACAAGGAGACTTTTCGGCTCGTTGTTTCGCCCACTTCGAAGTTGCAATAGATAATTTTGTTCCGTAATTTTCAGTTGAACCATGAAACATTATGTTTCGTCTGTTCGCAGCATACATGGCACATTACTTTCACGAAGTTCTGTCTCAAGGGAGGGGCCGCGGTAGTTCAATTGGTAGGGAATTATGCTTTTGAACATAATAGAGGGACCGCGGTAGTTCAATTGATAGGGAAGTAGACTTTTGAACATAATGGAGGAACCGCGGTAATTCAATTGGTAGGGAATCAGACTTTTGATCGTAAGATAATGGGTTCGATTCCCACTATCGGCGAGATTATCGAGTCCATCCGCGACCAACAGGCGTGAAAGGTTGGCGACACCATGTGATCCAGCAGTCGGTTTGCGTCGTAAAAGAACCCAAGTACCACGACCACACGTCTTAAAGGGACCAAGTTTGCCTATTTCCCCTGAAAGCCACTCTGGAGACGCGAGTCAGTTCTATAACGGTACCGGATTGCAAATAGCGTAAAATGGCACGATTTGCTCCTTGATTCACCTTACTCAGTGCCCCACCGAAATATAACGTCACCAGCGATGTTTTAGGAAACGTGATTCATAGGTAGGTGCATGTGCAAAAGACATGCATAAAGAAACATCAATCTCAGAACTGCTCCGCAAAGTGCAAAGATGATGTTGCAAGACAGGCTTAACAGTGCACGGTAAGAGAAAGTTGATGTTGCGCCGACAAAAGTGGGCGCTGCAAATGCATCACTTGCAATACAGCACCATCCACATCCACCCAAGCCTTAGTGAAGTGGGCCTATAGTTCAGCCAACCAAATACGTCATAGATGAGAGGGGCGTGGAATTGTCCGGGGAATTGTGAAGTGAATGTATGGTACAGCTGATGCTGTACCATGTATGAAGTGAAGATGCAGAATTGGCAGGGGCCTTGTGAAGTGAATGTAAAGTAGAGCTGGTGCTGCACGTCAGAAGTGAGAGGTGTAGAATTGCCCGGGTCTGTGTGAAGTGAGCCTATTTTTAAGCCGACCGAGTACGTCAGAAGAGAGCGGGTGTGGAATTTCCGGAGTCATGCGCGACACCGTCCCAATGAAACGCCGAAATCTCAGCCTAGACAATAACATCCCTGACGACGGCTTGCGGTGGGAACATTTGTAGTTACGTAAACAATTAAAGTCGTGGTGGATATTGGTGTACTGTTGCACGTGTTTTGACACACTGGACTTCAGTGGTCCGGTCTGTGGAGAGCGGACGACACAGATATGCCGCTGCAATGCCACCTTCAGCATCAGCATAGCATACTGGACTTCCGTGGCCCGGGCCGCAGAGGGAGCTGGTCAAAACCGGCGGTCAAAGCCCAGGATAACCCCACCGTGTCATACTGCATAGCACCACCGCCCAGGTTCCGTTTCCTGTGCCAACCCATTTGACTCTGCAAACGTGAGGTTCAGCAACGCAATGCGAATATGCTTTCCCAGCAAAAAGCGAGTCCAGCTCCCGTTGGTCGTGCCAGCGCGTGACAGTGTGATGTCAGTCGGCATCTCGGTCCAGTGACCTGAGCGGGGTCTGTCGGCTGAATTAACCATCGCCCATCGACCACGCACGTGTGACTGGACGTAGACTGAGCAGTTGTCCCAGCCGGCGGGTCCATCCCTCGATGTAGCACCAGACCGTGCTGGCCCGCTGGACTCGTCACCCCCCACACCCCACCCCCACCCCCACCAACACCCACCCATCCCACCCCACCCCACCCCCATCCTCACCCCCCGCCGGGGCTGCTTCGACTGCGCATCCGTCCAGAGAGCTTCGTAGGTCGGTTGACTGTCCACTGTTCACCTCACATCACTCTCCAGCGTCTCCGCAGATCGCATCAGCACATCATCACGGATCACATCACCAGATCACCGCAGATCACACGGAGAACACTGGCACATCGCTACCGCCTCGACTGTCCTGGACACGTGCATGCTGTCGTTTCGGAAGAGGCATGAATGCCGAGCGTTGGGCTTCTCCGGTCTGAACCCCCTGATAGCCGACGACACGCAATTATTCAGTCGTTACGATGGTACTGCGTTATGACACCGTACTCAGATAATTGCTACGGCCTCCATAACATGGCCTTGGTGGACTTCGTGGGGTACCTCACGTGGGTATTAGGTGAGAGGCGATCACCCCTCTTTCCTTCATTCGATTGTGGCACTACGTTGCGATTTGACGGCCGTACGAACATCAGCACCAGCAGGCTAGCCGCGGGAGGTGCAACAGTAAACAATGAACAGACTTCCGATCACCAGCTCAGCGGCTCAGTCGATCTTTTGGTCCAGCACTCGCAGCTTTCTATCATTAACAACTGACTGCATGCTTGGTGTCATCGACTTATTGTGATACCTTCACCTCTACGGCTGTAGCTTTGGTACTTTTTGTCACACCTGTCGAGAAGATTCAAACAGCCAAGTCTTCTATCGTTCAGGCAAACGTTCCCGGAACAGGAAATCCTTGCATTGTTCCGTGCTCGAGAATAAGCCAGTCGGATCTGAGCTCATCATTGACGATTGGCAGCTCCGGGCTGTTTATGAATGGCTAGACTCACTTCAGAATGCCAGAGCCACAATTGTAGCGCCTTTGCATGCGCAAATAGAGTCGTGCTCAACAGAATTAGCGGCACCCTTGAAATTCCGTGCATATGATATCCATCACCTCCACATAGTTTGCGTGTATTTAAGCGCAACATGCAAGCGTAATATTTAAGCATGCTGAAGAACGTGCAGTGTCAAGAATGTTTCTCCCTTAATACATCGGCTTTGATCGGATTGACGAAGTTCTTAATTGCTTTGTTCAAGAGCTTAGCGAGCGCGTACGCAACAATTTTAGGGACAATATTGTACAGGCGAAACGATTGTGTTCTTTACTTGTTTCTGGTGACCGTATGTAGGAAATCATACCTATAACCGAGCTATAGTTATACCAGGAGTTATGCTTTTATGTGCCAAATGGTATGGCAGTGCAAAATGAGAAGTTATGGTAGTTCGTAACATGCTTTTCAAGGCCGTCCCATGATGAAATCCCATGATCCCACGAAATAAAATTGTGGGACCGGAAACAGACGGTGGCTTGCTTGCAGCAATGTTCTGGTCATGAAATTTGTATTCATTGGCTGTGATGAGCCATTCATATAATTATCGTTTCCCCGCAGACGACTGAGGGGTGTATTTTAGGAACTTCATGTCTGTGCCGGAACTTCTTGTGGAGCTGTACAACTAAAGATAGTAGGGCTTGCCAGTTTGAAGAATTTCTTTTGGATGGTAAATTGCTACATCCTGCTCATTTCCAAGCACAAAAATTATTACATTGGCTACGTCCTTCTTAACTCAACGACATAAGCATCTTGTGGCTTTTCGCCGCTTTCTAGCCAGCTTACTGTAAGGAACAGCATCACTCTTCGTCCAGCTTCCGTTTTAGTGTTATTCAGGTCTCGCGTTTCCTCAAAGTATTCTTGTCCCTAGATTGAGAGTTCAGTGATACCAGGTATGTCACCTTACCCGATATTGTTATTCGTGAGCTAGTTTTTCTCGAGCCAACCTCCTGCCAGTCCGCAAGCTCACGATCCAATTGATACTGAGCATTCTTTATGTAATAAGTTCTGGATTGTTAGTCCGTGTGGTTTCCCTCGATATTCCTGGAAGGGTGAATCTTGTTGTTTAGATCGGCACGTGAATTATTTTTTGTTCCGGAAGTTTATATTTCAATTTCAAGGGACCGATCACGGTATCCCTGTAGGAGGTTACGATATTTAATTTCAACGTTGCTATATCGTGTTCGTTGAAAACTACAGTATTTATGCTATATATCTTATGTGTGTTCCTAAGCATATTGTAACATCTTGAGCAAAGTGTAACTTGTCGCCAATTAAGAAGTAATCAGCTATGGGCTGTTGCATGGGATTTGGTCAGTGCCAAGCATGTTTCTTTCTTTCATAAGTTAGTTCTCGCCAAATTTCACAAATATTTCACTGACAAATAATTTCTTAAGTCATCGATGACGACGCCTTCGTTCTATTTCGACTGTCGTTCGAGTCTTTTGCACACAGATGCATATTTAGATCGTCGACGACCGTCAGTTTGCCACACCCTCCTAAGCTTCACGTTGCTTAGCATACTAAAAAAGATAGAGCTTGTTCCTAAACAATATGTGCAGGCACATACAAGCAAAGACGATTAGAGCACACATTACCCACGCGAACACTGGGAAAAAAATATCGGCCACTCTGATGCCAATTTGTTTACCAAGTCCTGCTTCATCGGTTAGACCATCAAAACCTCTGGGGAGCAGTGCACACACACACTCCTTTGAAAACGTCATTTCCGTGCTCAAACAAAGTGTCATTGCTCCACTCGCTTCTCCAGCGGTCTTCGCAGTCGGCGGTCTTCGCGGTTCGCAGTTGTGTGCAGTCTGCCGTGTTCTCAGTGGGAGGTAGGGTGTGCAGTTTGTGGTGTTCTCAGTGTGAGGTAGGACGCAGTCTGCGGTGTTCTCAGTGTGAGGTAGGGTGCAGTCTGCGGGTGGGTGCAGTCTGCGGTGTTGTCAGTGTGAGGTAGGGTGTAGTCTGCGGGTGGGTGCAGTCTGCGGTGTTCTCAGTGGGAGGTAGTGTGCAGTCTGTGGTTTGGTGCAGTCTGCGGTTGGGTGCAGTCTGCGGTTTGGTGTAGTCTGCGGTTGGGTGCAGTATGCGGTTGGGTACAGTCTGCAGCTTGGTCCAGTCTGCGGTTTGGTCCAGTCTGCGGTTGGGTGCAGTATGCGGTTGGGTGCAGTATGCGGTTGGGTGCAGTCTGTGGTTGGGTGCAGTCTGCGGTTGTGTGCAGTCTGCGGGTGGGTACAGTCTGCAGCTTGGTCAGTCGTTGTCAGTCTGCAGTTTGGTGCAGTCTGCGGTTGGGGCAGTCTGCGGTTGGGTGCAGTCTGCGGTTGGGTGCAGTCTGCGGTTGGGTGCAGTCTGCGGGTGGGTGCAGTCTGCGGTTGGGTGCAGTCTGCGGGTGGGTGCAGTCTGCGGTTGGGTGCAGTCTGCGGGTGGGTGTAGTCTGCGGTTGGGTGCAGTCTGCGGTTGGGTGCAGTATGCGGTTGGGTGCAGTCTGCGGGTGGGTGCAGTCTGCGGTTGGGTGCAGTCTGCGGTTGGGTGCAGTATGCGGTTGGGTGCAGTATGCGGTTGGGTGCAGTCTGCGGGTGGTGTAGTCTGCGGTTTGGTGCAGTCTGCGGTTGGGTGCAGTCTGCGGGTGGGTGCAGTCTGCGGTTGTGTGCAGTCTGCGGGTGGGTGCAGTCTGCGGGTGGGTGCAGTATGCGGTTGGGTGCAGTCTGCGGGTGGGTGCAGTCTCCGATGCTCGCAGTCTGTGGTGTTCGCAGTCTACCGTTGAAGGCATTTCCCATGGCGCGCCAATATGCTTGGCTTATTTCGTGCGAATGCGCATGCAACCCTCATTTCTTTCCTTCCTCCTTATTTTATTTTCTCCCTCTTTCTTTTTGTTTTTCTTTCTCTAGCAGTTCAGGTCGAATCACTAAGGTCGGATATGAAGCTTACTTTCAAAACATTCGAAAGAGAACACTCGAGAAGGCAAAAGACGGCAAATAATGGCGAAGTAATTATACACAGGTGTGGCAATGAATCAATAGAGCTTGTGTTCAGTATGACAAAAATGTTTGTCATACTGAACAAGGACGACAACCAATACAAAGGAAAGCTCAAGCAATTCTCAATGACCAAGCAAAATTCAAGAAAATATCAAGAACTAAAAAAGCAACAAGGAGAAGGTAAAAGACGGCAAATAATGACGAAGTAATTATACACAGGTGTCGCAATGAATCAATAGAGCTCACGTGACCGAAATATCTCCAACTCACGCGATGTAGGCATTATTGGGACGGAGACCACGCTAAGCCAAGGCCATCCAACATCGTTCCTGCAAGCTATCTCAGTTGACTATCTCTCCTGACAAATTATCTCTCCGGACCAGCGGAGGAGAAAAGGCAAAAGATAAGCACAGCACCGCCAAAGAAGCAGACTGATACATAACCACCCTTGACGGAGAGCTAGCGTGAGGTGCTGCAGTTTCGGTCATCACGGCAACTGATTACACTGAGATGGGTGCCGAGCATAGCCTGTTCTGGTGATGCTGACCCAGGTCGTGGTGCAGGTCTGGTGGTGTGTTCTGGTGGTGTGTTCTGGTGGTGTGTTCTGGTGGTGTGTTCTGGTGGTGTGTTCTGGTGGTGTGTTCTGGTGGTGTGTTCTGGTGGTGTGTTCTGGTGGTGTGTTCTGGTGGTGTGTTCTGGTGGTGTGTTGTGGTGGTGTGTTCTGGTGGTGTGTTCTGGTGGTGTGTTCTGGTGGTGTGTTCTGGTGGTGTGTTCTGGTGGTGTGTTCTGGTTTGGTGGTGTGTTCTGGTGGTGTGTATGGTGTGTCTGGTGGTGTGTTCTGGTGGTGTGTTTGTGGTGTGTTGGTGGTGTGTTCTGGTGGTGTGTTCTGGTGGTGTGTTCTGGTGGTGTGTTCTGGTGGTGTGTTCTGGTGGTGTGTTCTGGTGGTGTGTTCTGGTGGTGTGTTCTGGTGGTGTGTTCTGGTGGTGTGTTCTGGTGGTGTGTTCTGGTGGTGTGTTCTGGTGGTGTGTCGTGTGTTCTGGTGGTGTGTTCTGGTGGTGTGTTCTGGTGGTGTGTTCTGGTGGTGTGTTCTGGTGGTGTGTTCTGGTGGTGTGTTCTGGTGGTGTGTTCTGGTGGTGTGTTCTGGTGGTGTGTTCTGGTGGTGTGTGTGTTCTGGTGGTGTGTTCTGGTGGTGTGTTCTGGTGGTGTGTTCTGGTGGTGTGTTTGGTGGTGTGTTCTGGTGGTGTGTTCTGGTGGTGTGTTCTGGTGGTGTGTTGTGGTGTGTTCTGGTGGTGTGTTCTGGTGGTGTGTTCTGGTGGTGTGGTGGTGTGTGTTCTGGGTGTGTTCTGTGGTTCTGGTGGTGTGTTCTGGTGGTGTGTTGTGGTGGTGTGTTCTGGTGGTGTGTTCTGGTGGTGTGTTCTGGTGGTGTGTTGTGGTGGTGTGTTCTGGTGGTGTGTTCTGGTGGTGTGTTCTGGTGGTGTGTTCTGGTGGTGTGTTCTGGTGGTGTGTTCTGGTGGTGTGTTCTGGTGGTGTGTTCTGGTGGTGTGTTGTGGTGGTGTGTTCTGGTGGTGTGTTCTGGAGGTGTGTTCTGGTGGTGTGTTGTGGTGGTGTGTTCTGGTGGTGTGTTGTGGTGGTGTGTTCTGGTGGTGTGTGGTGGTGTCGGTGGTCTGGTGGTGTGTTCTGGTGGTTTTGGTGGTGTGTTCTGGTGGTGTGTTGTGGTGGTGTGTTCTGGTGGTGTGTTGTGGTGGTGTGTTCTGGAGGTGTGTTCTGGTGGTGTGTTCTGGAGGTACAGGTCTGGTGGTGTGTTCTGGTGGTGTGTTCTGGTGGTGTGTTCTGGTGGTGTGTTCTGGTGGTGTGTTCTGGTGGTGTGTTCTGGTGGTGTGTTCTGGTGGTGTGTTCTGGTGGTGTGTTCTGGTGGTGTGCTTCTGGGTGGTGTGTTCTGGTGGTGTGTTCTGGTGGTGTGTCCTGGTGGTGTGTCCTGGTGGTGTGTCCTGGTGGTGTGTTCTGGTGGTGTGTCCTGATGGTGCTGACCCAGGTCGTGGTGCTCGTCTGGTGGTGTGTTGTGGTGGTGTGTTCTGGTGGTGTGTTCTGGTGGTGCAGGTTTGGTGGTGTGTCCTGGCGGTGTGCTCTGGAGGTGCTGACCAAGGTGACCGTCGCAGTGCGGTCAAGCACTGCGAAGCCTCAACTTGGGCCGTTGGTCAGAGCGTGCTGACCCTTCCATTTGTCTCAGCCTTCACTTTGGGCGGTATGGCGGCTCCGGTTCGCGATGGATCCTGTAATAACTGTCCCGGGTGACTAATGTAACGCTTCAGATCTGTGCGTCAGTAAATCGATGCGCGATATTCGACGTAGTTTGTCTGGACAGTCGTCTATTCTTGACTGGATGTCAGAGCTGATGGGATGTCTTGGGATGTAAGCCGTGAAGTGCTGTATTTTTTACTCAACTTTGATGTCCATAGAAAGGTGGCTTGGACTGCACAGACTTAAAATGACTACTGGCACTTCAAACTACTTCAACGCCGATTATTTCCGAGAAGAACTCTTGTTTCCCGGTTGTTCTCTACGAACTGAATAATAGCTGGAGCACTCCTACAGGGTTAAAATATTGGTTTTTCGTTAGGTGTGAGATGTCGAAACGTACACAGTAGGATGTGGAAATGTGTCAGGGAATTAGTGTCATTTTAAGTGATATTGGTGTCCTTCAGTCTTAAATTTCAGCAAATGGTGTTGGTATTTATCACTGTACCTTGATCAGTTGTTTGAGATTCATAACTTAGGAAGACCTATATTCAGGATATAAGTAATACATATACTATAAACTGGAATTGTATGTCATATCACATTTTAGGCAATCCCTTCATCTGGAATTACATTGCGAGATATTTGCGTGTCACCATTCCTTGTGAGCATGAACAAGATACATATGAACGGGATGCTGCTGGAAAGGAGTCACGAAAGGCTTCATAAGCACGCATCGATGAGCAGGATGTCGATACTTCTTGGAGAATGATGTCGATTGAGAGTTCATAAAGTGGTACATTCCACCCTATTTCACGAATAATTTATAACTGCACGCCTATATATGTATATATGTACATATGTATGTATGTATATATATGTATATATATATATATATATATATATATATATATATATATATATATATATATATATATATATATATATATATATGTATGCATGTATCCATGTTTGTATGTATGTATGTATGTATGTAGGTATGTATGTATGTATGCTCGTGCCCTTCGAATTTGCCATTCTGTATGCCAAGACCTAAGCTGAGATTCGTGTCTGCCTTCATCTCAATTGACATTCAAATGTCATTTAAAGACGAATGCGGAACGACAATACGAGACGTCCGCCTCCCAGAAGTGTAGTTTGTCCGGCGACAGTTCGTGAGAGCCGCGAGAGGACCGCGACGAACGGTGACACGGGCCACCGTCGCAGACGGCTGGTATGTCGCGACCTTCTGTGGCCGACTGTGACACGCTCGGCCCGCTGTCGGTGACGGTCGGCGGCCGTCGGCCCGCTGTCGGTGACGGTCGGCGGCCGTCGGCCCGCCTGTCGGTGATGGTCGGCGGCCGTCGGCCCGCTGACGTCACACGGTGTGGTCGCTTCCGAGTGTGACTCGCCGGTCGTGAGGCCAGACAGTGTCCAGGCAGTGACCAGACAGTGGCCAGACAGTGCCAGACAGTGGCCAGACAGTGACCAGACAGTGACCAGACAGTGACCAGACAGTGACCAGACAGTGATCAGACAGTGGTCAGACAGTGGCCAGACAGTGGCCAGACAGTGACCAGGCAGTGACCAGACAGTGACCAGACAGTGGCCAGACAGTGAGCAGACCAGACAGTGGCCAGACAGTGTCCAGGCAGTGACCAGACAGTGGCCAGACAGTGCCAGACAGTGGCCAGACAGTGGCCAGACAGTGACCAGACAGTGACCAGACAGTGACCAGACAGTGACCAGACAGTGACCAGACAGTGACCAGACAGTGACCAGACAGTGACCAGACAGTGACCAGACAGTGGCCAGACAGTGACCAGACAGTGACCAGACAGTGGTCAGACAGTGACCAGACAGTGACCAGACAGTGGCCAGACAGTGACCAGACAGTGGCCAGACAGTGACCAGACAGTGACCAGACAGTGGCCAGACAGTGACCAGACAGTGACCAGACAGTGACCAGACAGTGACCAGACAGTGACCAGACAGTGACCAGACAGTGGCCAGACAGTGACCAGACAGTGACCAGACAGTGACCAGACAGTGGCCAGACAGTGACCAGACAGTGACCAGACAGTGACCAGACAGTGGGCAGACACTCGCTGCATCACACTGAGTGATACAGTGAGGATTTGGCGCTACTCGCGCGCCGCGCGGGGAGGCGTCTCCGGAACGGGCCGAGACTGGTCACTGGCCGGGTATGTGGGCCGAGACTGGTCATTGGCCGGGTATGTGGGCCGAGACTGGTCATTGGCCGGGTATGTGGGCCGAGACTGGTCATTGGCCGGGTATGAGCATGCGATGGTCCATTGGCCGGGATGTCGGCCGAGACTGGTCATTGGCCGGGTATGTGGGCCGAGACTGGTCACCGGCCCGGCATGTAGTCTGAGAGTGGTCACTGGCCCGGCATGTAGTCTGAGAGTGGTCACTGGCCCGGCATGTAGTCTGAGAGTGGTCACTGGCCCGGCATGTCGGTCCTGGCCGGGCATGTAGTCTGAGAGTGGTCACTGACCCGGCATGTAGTCTGAGAGTAGGTCACTGGCCCGGCATGTAGTCTGAGAATGGTCACTGGCCCAGCATGTAGTCTGAGAGTGGTCACTGGCCCGGCATGTAGGTCTGGAGGGTCATTGGCCCGGCATGTAGTCTGAGAGTGGTCACTGGCCCGGCATGTAGTCTGAGAGTAGTCACTGGCCCAGCATGTAGTCCGAGAATGGTCACCGGCCCGGCATGTCGGTCAGGAGGGCCCATTGACCGGGGATGTCGGCCGAGATGGTCACTGGCTCATGAGTCTGAGGTGGTCACTGGCCCGGCATGTAGTCTGAGAGTGGTCACCGGCCCGGCATGTCGGTCAGGAGGGCCCATTGACCGGAGATGTCGGCCGAGTTGTGACCGTGACGTCAGCTCACGACGCTTTCTCGCCCGGACCGTCGGTCAGCCGCGCCAGCGGGAGCGCGTCGCCAGCGACGACTCGTCGAGCACGGCCGGGTCGACGCCGACTCGCCTTGTCGACGCTCGTGGGAACGTGCAGCTGCCGTGCAGTGGTCATCATCGGTGGTGGTGGAACCGTCTCTGCGGGGGGGGGGCTTTCGAGAGGGAATTGGGCACTGTGTGAACGAATGCATTTTGAGGTGTGATGTGTGCTGTGTGCGGAATTTTGTTCGGACGTGAAATATTCGTGAAGTGCGAACAGCGAAATGAGTGGGGGAATCCTCCGATGTAGGCAGGTGTGTAGTATTCTGACGCATTTCACGTGGTATCTATCGCATGCATGCCACCGTCAATACTATAGACCGTTTTGAATGAGGTCTGCTAGATTCTTCGGTTTCTCTAATTGAAAGTTTCGGTTTTGGTTGAATCAAATGTTAAGTTGTTGGCATACATTTTCGGAACGTATTCATTGTCGTCATGCATTTGCGGCTTGCAATTGCCATTGTTTTCATCCACCTATCGCCGAAGCCAATGTGGTGTACCATGCTCCACGTTGGGCCATATTATCCGACGAGGCTTAGAGGGCAAATGTTCCCAATCCCCCCAGCTCAATGGACTTCTTGCCAAAGACGGAAAGAGAACCCATTTAGTATGCTCGACTGCGTACCCCTCCCCGCGGAACGAATATTTCTGTCCGGAGCATCCTGCTGAGGATATGCCATCCTTACCCCCTCATAAAAATATATGGGTCGGCCCCTGCTGCGAGATTGCCGAGTCCACCGGCCCGCAAATATTCGCCGTGAGAAGGGGCGACGCTATATGGGCCAGCAGTCAAGTGCGCCGTAAAGCAAACCAAGCAACGTTCTTATTACTTCCCTTAGCCAGGCAATATGTCGCCGACAAATGTGAACGTCAAATGGCAGCCGCCACCTGACCCTTATCGTAGAGCTACCACCGCTGGCGCTGACGGCAACATGGCGGCCGGGCACGCTCAGAATTGTTCTCAACGCCTAGTCAGTATGCATGAGCCACTGGGCTGGCACTCGTGCCAGCCCAGTGGCTCGTGTCATCCAAGCTTCGTCACTGTGCGACTGTAATTAAGCAGGAGGCCAAATTGCACATCACACAGTGGCACAGCCAGGACTTTTCTAAGGGGAGACCCGACCGAAAAATAGAATGTGAAGAAGAGAAAGTTTTTGGCGCGCTTCCAGTGCAGAAGATTTAGGCCTTTCCGTAGTTAATATGTATCTTTTTTTAAATCGTTTGATGTGTATTTTTGCTGATAAGGGGGCGGTCCCCCGCCCTTCTTTGACGTCACATAATCTGGGAATGGTCAGCGCAAGCTGGCTTTGGCCCGGGGCTTGGAAGTCGGAAAGGTCCAGTTAATGTCCCAGGAAACGTCTATTCGGTTCAAAAGGAGCACAACACCAAAGAGGAAACGTGCGATCACTGAAGTCGCTTACGATCCAACATGACATAGCACAAGACATTTTGTATCGTTCGAACTGCTGTTGGGGAGGTTTCACAGAATCAGAGTAAATACTAAGCGCACGCTTGTTGCATTCAACCTTAGTCCACCTCACGATCGGCAAATTCCAGTTCTTTGACACAATTTTTACGGAGAGCTTAACGTACCCACATATCGAACACGGCCGCCTAGTGTCTGTACCCGCCTGACCTTGCCTGACACGGCCACGGTGGCGGACACGGCCACGTGGCGGCCACGACCACGTGGCGGACACTGCCACGTGGCGGACACGGCCACGTGGCGGACACGGCCACGTGGCGGACACGGCCACGTGGCGGACACGGCCACGTGGCGGACACGGCCACGTGGCGGACACTGCCACGTGGCGGACACGGCCACGTGGCGGACACGGCCACGTGGCGGACACGGCCACGTGGCGGACCCCACGTGGCGGACACGGCCCGTGGCGGACACGGCCACGTGGCGGACACGGCCACGTGGCGGACACGGCCACGTGGCGGCCACGACCACGTGGCGGACACGGCCACGTGGCGGACACGGCCACGTGGCGGACACGGCCACGTGGCGGACACGGCCGCCTGGTACCTGCACCTCCGACCTTGCCCCACCCCCCCGACCTCGCCTGACCAGCTGCCAGCTGGTCATCTCAGCTGGACGCCTTAATAATGAGCGTGCGAAGCGACTCGACCCGTTATGTTAAGATGGGGAGGCCTTTTCAGACTTGTGCTCTGTCCAGTAAGCTAACCAGCCAGCATAGATGCATTGGAATTAGACACATTATTCATCAGTCGCATCACCAGTAGGTGAACTACCTATTCACAGCGTAACATCTGCTATTACCCATGTACTGTCGTGCCGAAGTTAAACATAAATAAATCAGCGATGCTACGACGAATCAACTTTCGGTACTTATTCAGTGTCAGCGCGAAAACATCGAATGGCTGTGAGGCGAGCCTTCGATCCGTGACGTCATCTCGCGACTGAGTTCAGCACCGCTCCAGACTGTTCCGGCTGTATCCAGTGGCGGAATCTGACCGGCCTGGCGAGCGTCCGGGGTCCGGTGTTTCCGGTGTGCTCTGTATACTCAGTGTGTTCGGTGTGTCCAGTGTGTCCAGTGTGTCCAGTGTGTTCGGTGTGTCCAGTGTGTTCGGTGTGTCCAGTGTGTTCGGTGTGTCCAGTGTGTTCAGTGTGTCCAGTGTGTTCGGTGTGTCCAGTGTGTTCGGTGTGTCCAGTGTGTCCGGTGCTTCCGTCGTGCCCGGTGTGGCCGATATGCCCGGGGGTCCAGGGGATTAAAGGTGCCCTGCCTCCTCCCCAAGAAACCAGTTTCTAGCAAAATATTTCACTAGAATGGTATTTTCTCGAAATATAAGAACATTTTGATGATATAAACATTTTCTTAAACAGACCAGACGAATGTAAACTGTTCAAATCTGATGAGTTTTCGAAACCTGAAAATTGTGCATCCACCCTTCCCCCCTACCCCCAGCCAGGCTTCTCGATCCACCCTTGGGTATGTTCCCGGTGTGTCCGGTGTATTAGGTGTGTCCGGTGTATTAGGTGTGTCCTGTGTGTTCTGTACACGCGGCGTGACGTTGTGGCTGGTGCATCAGATTTGTCAGATCTGTCCGGCGTGTCCGATGTGTTTGACGTGCCCAGTGTATCCGGTGTGTTCGGTGTATAAGGCATGTCCGGTATGTCCAGCATGTCCTGTGTGTCCGGCATGTCCTGTGTGTCCGGCATGTCCTGTGTGGGGTGCGATACAGTCTGATCGATGTCGACACCAGCGAGCGGACAGTGCCGACGACGAACCGCAACAAGTGACCGGCACCTCTGAGCCAGTGTAAGTACATGCCGTCTTCATCAGTCGCTGATCCATCATCATCTTCTTCTTCTTCTTCTTCTTCTTCTCCTCCTCCTTCTTCTTCTTCTTCTTCTTCTTCTTCTTCTTCTTCTTCTTCTTCTTCTTCTTCTTCTTCTTCTTCTTCTTCTTCATCTACCTCTTCATCAGTTGCATCAGTTGCGTTGCGATGGCGGGCAGGCAGTCAAGTCCGTCAGGTCAGATTCAAGTTTCCATTCAGATTCGGATTCAGAGAGCGACTGGCTAGTCATGAGTATGTTGTCATAGACAGTGGTTGGTGGCCTCCGATTGCTAAGACGGCATTGCTTATAAATCCACGTCCTTCCCCGTCAGAATCATATCAATTGAGCCGGTAATTTACGCAACTGCGGCAGTTGTCATGGACCTAGAAGAACGTTTCGTCGCGACGTTTGCTATAACAGCACAAATTCCGATACATCACCATCATGTCGTTGGATGGCCATACATTGATGGTAATTTTGACGATGATTTACATACTTTTTTGTCCGCTGAAAATGACAGCAAATTATACAATAACCACTTCATAGTGATGTCAATCATGATTACTTCCGTGATGTTGGTAGTCGTATATGCGAATGTATGTCTATCTGCAGCATTATTTTCCGGTCACCTTGTAGCAGGTTGTCCGGTGGCCAAGCCTGCAGTAAACGCAGAGCATCCAAGAGCTCCCGGCTGTATCCGGTTACAACAATTTGGCGAACTGCACCGGCACTGTTGGGCTGGTGTTTGGCGCTGGACCGGCACTGTTTGGCTGGTGTTTGGCGCTGGACCGGCACTGTTGGGCTGGTGTTTGGCGCTGGACCGGCACTGTTGGGCTGGTGTTTGGCGCTGGACCGGCACTGTTTGGCTGGTGTTTGGCGCTGGACCGGTACTGTTGGGCTGGTGTTTGGCGAACTGTGACCGGCACTGTTGGACTGGTGTTTGGCGCTGGACCGGTACTGTTGGGCTGGTGTTTGGCGCTGGACCGGTACTGTTGGACTGGTGTTTGGCGCTGGACCGGTACTGTTGGACTGGTGTTTGGCGCTGGACCGGCACTGTTGGGCTGGTGTTTGGCGCTGGACCGGCACTGTTGGGCTGGTGTTTGGCTTTTTTTTTGCTGGACCGGCACTGTTGGGCTGGTGTTTGGCGCTGGACCGGCACTGTTCGGCTTGGTGTTTGGCTGGACCGGTACTGTTGGCTGGTGTTTGGCGCTGGACCGGCACTGTTCGGCTGGTGTTTGGCTGGGACCGGTACTGTTCGGCTGGTGTTTGGCGCTGGACCGGTACTGTTGGGCTGGTGTTTGGCTGTTTGTGAATGTTTGGCTGGACCGGCACTGTTCGGCTGGTGTTTGGCCTGTTTGCGGCGCACTGTTGGCTGGTGTTTGGCTGGACCGGTACTGTTGGGCTGGTGTTTGGCGCTGGACCGGCACTGTTGGGCTGGTGTTTGGCTGGGCCGGTACTGTTGGGCTGGTGTTTGACGCACTGGACCGGTACTGTTCGGCTGGTGTTTGGCTGGTGGTGGGTTGAGCGGCGTTGTTCAGCTGGTTTGGCTGGAGCGGCGTCGATGCTGCACTGTCGAGGCACAGTATTTTGCAGGGTCGGGAAGCGTGATGACCTATACCGACCGGGGCCGGAGAACGCTGTTCTTCTGCCACTGGCAGAAACCAGGTCTGCTCGCCAGCGCCGGTTTTCAGGCCGCGGTTTTCTGTTATTTTGCGGAACCGTCGGGGAGTTAATCTGGCCCCTTCCCTCGCCCGAGTGCGTGTTCAGACCGGGAAGTTGGTCCAGTATAAATCAGCTGACAATATATATTGCTATCTATTTTTCAGAGCTGCTATGTGCATCGAATGATGACTTGTACCCGTTCAATTGCTTCCCGCATGTAACAATGAGACTGGAGGCGCATCCAGGTAGTTGTGATTGGCTAGTATCCACTCCTTAAACGAGCGGGATAGGGTTGCAGACTAAGTTGTCAAGCTGGTTGACCTGAAGCTTAGCTTACTTACATGCATTTTATGGGGACAAAATGTTGAAGCTTTTTGGAAAAAGCTGCACATTTTGCAAGCACACTTAGCAACAAGCAATAAGCAAGCGCATTTTGTGCAGGTCATAGGGAATGCGCTGTGAATGTACTGTAATTCCCACCATATTCATCCATTATCTAACATTCCTGATTATGTCTGGGTCCGGGGGAGGGGGCGGCTCCGCGCATGTAAAGCCCATCTTACTAAACATGTGATTTGAAAAGAAAAGCACTACATTGCCCTTTCGTCCTACTCAAATTCCTTTCTGAATTACGATGCGTTTTTCCAAACTCGTATGTCCAGCCGTCATTCCCGTCACCTAATAATGTTCGCGCAGGTGGTCTATATAGTGAAATATTAATATTGTTGACTGCTTTTCTACTTCATTGTGGATTCACAGATTACATTCGTAAATTGTCCTGGTGAATAAATGATCTTGCCAACGCGCTTAATGCGACGTCGACCCATACATTCAATACGTTGGCGTATCTACACGCAGTTGCTAAAGATCTAGAGAGTCCCTGGTGCACGGTACGAAACGTGCCGGCACATTCTCAAACAAAGCCAGCCAATCAACGGTCGTCTTCCATCCATATCACATGCCGGCCGAGAGTGTGCCCCACCCCCCCCCCCCCCCCCCCCCCCCCCCCCCCCCCCCCCCCCCCCAACCCCCCCCCCCCCCCTCCCCAGCGCCGGCACACAGCGGGAGTACAGACCCGTGTCGGGACGTGTGCGGGGTCGCAATAGCGCCGGCAGCTCCGGTGCGGCAGCTGCCGGGTTGGCACGGTACCTGCCGGGCTGGCACGGCAGCTGCCGGGCTGGCACGGTACCTGCCGGGTTGGCACGGTACCTGCCGGGTTGGCACGGCAGCTGCCGGGCTGGCACGGTACCTGCCGGGCTGGCACGGTACCTGCCGGGCTGGCACGGTACCTGCGGGGTTGGCACGGTACCTGCCGGGCTGGCACGGTACCTGCCGGGTTGGCACGGTACCTGCCGGGTTGGCACGGTACCTGCGGGGTTGGCACGGTACCTGCCGGGCTGGCACGGTACGGCACGGTACCTGCCGGGTTGGCACGGTACCTGCCGGGTTGGCACGGTACCTGCGGGGCTTGGCACGGTACCTGCCGGGCTGGCACGGTACCTGCGGGGTTGGCACGGTACCTGCCGGGCTGGCACGGTACCTGCCGGGTTGGCACGGTACCTGCGGGGTTGGCACGGTACCTGCGGGGTTGGCACGGTACCTGCCGGGTTGGCACGGTACCTGCCGGGCTGGCACGGTACCTGCCGGGCTGGCACGGTACCTGCCGGGTTGGCACGGTACCTGCCGGGTTGGCACGGTACCTGCGGGGTTGGCACGGTACCTGCCGGGCTGGCACGGTACCTGCGGGGTTGGCACGGTACCTGCCGGGCTGGCACGGTACCTGCCGGGCTGGCACGGCACCTGCCGGGCTGGCACGGCAGCGGCCGAGTCGACACCCTCGATACAGTGGTGGGGTGTGAGATGCGGGCCTGCCTGGCCGCCCCCCCCTCCAACACCCTCGGGGCCTCGGCGACGGACCGCCCACCAGCGGCCGGCGGAGATGGATGCCGGAGACTGATGGGCGTGACGCTTCCGGCCAACTAATGGCCGATGGGAAGCACCAGCCATGAATAACGGATAGAGAATGTAACGAATGATGGTGCATCCTGGTGAATTTGTGCGAGGTACAAGATGTATATGGCAATAGAGGATGCGATGGATGATGTTGCGTTGCGGTGTATTTATGTGAGGTACGTACAAGATGTGTATGACATTACACGATGTGACGGATGAGGATTCAACCCGGTGTATTTGCTGCGCGAGGTAATAGGTATATTGTGGTGATTTCCAACCCCAATCACCCCGCTTGAATGCTAAAGTCCAGCTAAAAGTATATTGACACTGGAGTGAATTTGACGAGAACGAAAGAATTTACGCTCGATGATAAATCTGCCCAGACTGCAGACATGGGAATATCACTGGAACACCGCTATTGATTTGAACAGTCATCTTGGCCATCAACTGCCATGCGACGCGCTTGGTACCGACTTAATGGCAGGTTTATCGATTCATACTAGTACTTATTTGAAATTATGGAAAGCTTTTAGCATCCGAAGCTATGATACGATATTATTCAAGCGCACCTAAATGGCACAGTTAAATTGACCACAGAACACATTACGCGAGCGTTTAATCATTGGTGATGATTCGTATGCCTTTTAGCAGCTGCCGACGCTAACGGGTAGAAAAAGCCGAGTACCTTGTGTCAACAATTCCCACATATTCTGCATCGCATGTGATATACCCGATTGACCATAGGAATAAGACAAGAAAGGCATGCCCATTATAATCGAATTTGCGCGCAGCTAGAAGTATCGAAAGCTAAACTCAACTATCTGCAAATGTGCAAACAAAAGCAAAGAAGTCACGTTTGAATCAAATTCCCAAAAAGTATGGACGTAGAAGTCATTAGCGTTGGTATGATGCACGGCCTTCTCACTCACTCTCACTTCTCACTCACTCACGGCCTTCTCACTCACTCACGTTGCAGCCGTCCAATCAGCTCTGGAGAAACCCAACGATAACGCACGCCGTCTTTCCGGTCAAATCCTCCCACCCCGTCTCGTGGGGCGGTTGAAGACCCCCCTCTAAATTCCAAACTAAGCATCGCACGAAAACGAAAGCGGTGTCATCGGAAAGCGCTCGACGAGTAGGGTCCCGGTCCACTTCCAAAACAATTTCCCCCCAAAAGTGTCGTCACCAGGGGGACTAGATCTTCACGACTTTTCACGACTTACATTATGTTTTTGACTCTGGGGAGATCATTTTGGATATATGAAAAATCAAAATTCATTTGGAATAAGAAAAGGAGAGCGAAATCGACCAGGACTATAATTTGTTTGTTCCCCAATAAAAATTTTATTTGGGGGAAATTTCAAAACTTTGAGTTTTCAAGTTTTCTTTAATGTTCCTTTTCCGATGGGTAGAGCAAGCCGAGAAACGTTGTTGGAAGTCAACTTTCCCTAATAAAAAATACTCACTTTAGCCAGAATTATACATTTGAACTGCAATTTGGAAAATACGCAAAATTTATATGTAGTTAAAAACGAAAAAATGTGAAAAATTCAACTCCTACGTTTTGTTGCATCCCTGAAGGTAAGCAAACGCTGAAAGTTTCATTAAAATATCTGTATCCGTTAAAGCGTAACGACTGGTTGAACTTTTTTGGAAATGACCTCACTTGACCTTGACTAACTCGTTGACCCTAGATGACCTGACCCACAAATTTTGAATCAGCATGTCAAATTGATGTGGGAAAAGGTATGCCAAATTTTGGCGCGCTGCCGCTGCGCCGTTCGTCCGCTATCCGCGAAAAACCTGAGGGGGCGGTTGAAGACCCCCCGAGATGGGATGGGTTAAGCATAAGAATTTCCATGCAATACGGTGGGCCAGAGGCGCTCAAGATCAGCTCTAGGCATCATTATCGAATTAGTTCCTACGTGCATGAGGAAATACGTCAACTTATGTGCACTTATATCGCAGATGTAGATGGCGTAGGACTCCTTCCTTTTCTTCCTACGATTATTGTGCCCTTTGGAGATGTCCTTTTGGGCCTTGCCCGCTTTCTTGGCGGCCTTGCCGCTAGTCTTCGGAGGCATGCTTGAAAGGGAACTAAGCTTTTAAAATAGGTAACCAAAAATTGGGTGAAGACGGACAAGAGCGCGCAGCTGCGAGAAGTGTGCATCAGCTGTTTTGGCTGCCTAGCAACGAAGCAGTGCTGCTATATTCTAACACAAGTTCCCAGCGGCAGACGCCAGAAAACTTGGGAAGTGTCAGCGTGCTTCGATTTCTAAGTGTGAAACTGAATATAAGTAACTGTTTTTTCTGGCTTTGTATTGTTGATGCAGAAGAGCATATTCTGCTGTGCATATACAAGCATTGATATAGTTGGAAATGTTGGACTCCAAACATTAGGATACGTGAGGCATGGTTTGAAATCTTCAATGAGCTAATCTATCAGTTGGATTTTTGTCCTCGACATCACACACACACACGGCAAGATTGGCACACGGAAGCCATTGTGTGGAGTCTTACCCCTGATACGAATTCTCTTTCAATCAAAACTGAATGACGATTTAGCCTGGCAGCAGACTACAGGGTGTTTTCAGATGACAGAACAACCACGTGCGTCTTCCATGATGGGGGCGACATTACGGGAAGTGCTAGTAATGACAAGTGCGGTGGTGGAACACTGGTGATGGTGTGTTCAGCTGGACAATTTCCAACGTTATTTAGGGTTAGTTCAGACCAGATGTAGCCTTGGTGAAATTGTGATGTTTGTTTGTTCGAGCAGATCAAATCGGAAGAGAGATAGAAGACGTTCCATGCTTCAGCCGGAATCACATGGTCGGATGACAAGACCTGAGCTGAGTAAAAAGAGTCGGAAAGGGTGACTCGTGGCCATCGAAGGAAACGTCCTGGTCGAGGAGACGATGTAAAGCATGTAAGATGCTGGTGGACAGGAGCAGATGTCGGGGCGGGGCACTGGGGAAATGTGCCTCCTCCCCACATGGAGGCATAGCGCCCTGAGCCACCGTTCTGAAAAGGGCACCCCTGCGTGGAGCTCTATCGCGCTACAACTCCCGTTCAATCGATTTTTCAGTCAAAGTCGTCCGGTACTACGATCGAGTGCATTCCCTACCTTTCGAAGGGGTAACCTTTGGAAGAGATCACCTTGAAAACGTTTCAATTGCCTTTCTTCAACGTTCTATTGCCCTTTGAATTACCATTGGTAATTCCAGGAGAAAACTGGAAGCATGTACACTAGGGCACAGCGTCCTTGAGAAATTTTGGATTCGAGATTCGGCCCTATGATTTGGATGAGATGTAATCGAGTGTGCTGATTTCAATTCGAAGTTGTTTTGGATCAAAGCATTTCTGGTCCGCAAAATTTACACTTTTCTGCAGGCATATTTCCTAACTTCATGCTAAATATGGGACTATGGACACAAAGACATGTCTGAAAGTTGTGTGACTGTCATATTCGTGATGTTCACACCAAAATACCTATGATTACCACTTTTCAGCGCGCTAAAGCGTATATTGGATATATTTCTGACGGTTTCTCTGGTCCGTCCAGAACATCTCTCACTAACGCCATCTATAGGTGTTTTTTCATTAACTCGGAAAATTGACTAATTGAACTAGATATATATCAAAGCTTGGCCAGTATGCATCTAAAATTTACACTAACGAACTGAAAACTGATGCCTAAGTTCCCTCAGGGGCGGATCCAGGGGAGGCAATAGTAGGTATGTTGAAAGGCAGGCAGGTTCGTATACAAAATACAAAAAGTGAACACGTTTCTTGAAAACTTCAAATAATATAAAACAAGCTTTGAAGTATCATAGTAATCGTTGTAATGTAGGAAAACATTGCATAACACAGAAGGACTACCGTTTAGTGATCGGCTGAGGGAAATAGCCAGAAATACACACAGCAGAATTGCCACTCAGACACATTATCACTTCTGGACGGCTGCGAAATAGGACGCAAGGGACGGATTTCTAGGCCCTGTTGGCAAGATGCATTCGAAAGTTGAGAAGACATGAGTGTGATCCAGCGTTTGGTTCAAGCTGATGTTGAGAGCAGGATATGTGGAGATCCCAGAAGATGTACTTGATAGCATGTCAACAGACCAGAAGGTCTCTTACGAATTGTGTCGGGCGGTGAAAGCTGGAAGTCTGCCTGCAAGTATGTAAGAAATGAGGCCTGGCAAGCTGAGCCACGCGCGCTGGTTGACAACAGATGAGAAGAATAGTGTACTTAATGGACCAGGCAGCACGAACCGCAAACTCGAACCACAAGAAGAATCGCAGGACGGCTGGCGGGATTCTCGCGATCAACGTATACTTCTGAGGTTAGCTACTTTTGCGGGGATTAAGACGAAGCCCAGAATCGTGGGACGCGTACCATTAAACACATGGCAATATTCAGACCCTTCGTGCGCAACGAAGGAGGGTTCAGGGGCGGATACCCGCTGTGTTCGGTCTGCCGCCTGGGTGCGTTGGCCTGCAGGCTGTCCTTGTCGCCAGCGAACAACCTAAAGATGGAGGAAGTTTGCCATCGAAAGGTCACCGGTGGGAGAGGAGGAGCGGGAGTAACGGGGACAAAGCGCCAAGGACGAGAAAGCACCCCAGGATCAACATGTCCACCTAATCACTTATACAACTGATCGACTGGGACGACACAGAGATCACGGAACCTGTGTTTACATTGTGGAATCGCCGCGAACAGAACTCAGGAGGATCATATCCCTGCAGCTGGATGCGCCGTCCGTTCCTCGACGGATGTCCCACGTCGACAGCCGCTTGAAGGTCAGACGAAATGGCGCTGTCACGTCAGCGCCCACCACAGAAAGCAGTTGCCAGTGTTCCTCTCTGGAAGGATATAATGGAAGCTATGGAAGTGGGCCAATGACCGGGAGTAGTAAAAAGGCCACGAAACTGTACTTTATGGATTCCGTCCTTCAGATATCTATTATTTCCCTCAGCCGATCACTAAACGGTAGTCCTGTATGTTATGCAATGTTTTCCTACATTACAAACGATTACTATGATACTTCAAAGCTTGTTTTATGTTATTTGAAGTTTTCAAGAAACGTGTTCACTTTTTGTTCATTTTGTATACGAACCTGCCTTTGCCTTTCCAACATACCTACTATTGCCTCCCCCTGGATCCGCCCCTGAGGGAACTTAGGCATCAGTTTTCAGTTCGTTAGGTGTAAAATTTTAGATGTGATACTGGACGAGGCACATGATATATAATCGCGCCAGTTCAGTGAGGTCGGAGGAATTGTTGGATTAATAAGAAAAAACCTATAGATGGCGTTAGTGAAGAGAGGATGTGTGGGACGGACCAGAAACACCAAGTCAGAGATATATCAATATACGCTTAGCGCGCTGAAAGTGGTAATCATATGTATTTTTGGTGTGAACATCACGAATATAACAGTCGCACAACTTTCAGACATGTCTGTCCGGCGTAGTCAGCATATTTGGCATAAAGTTAGGAAACATGCCTGCAGAAAAGTGTAAATTTGCGGACAAGGAAAATGCTTTGATCCAAAACAGCTTTCGAATTTGGGAAATCAGCACACCCGATTATATCTCAAAATCATAGGGCCGAATCTCGAATCAAAATTTCTCAAAGACGCTGTGCCCTACTGACCAGGCCCACTCACGTCCTGAATACTGATCCGTAAAACCAGAGTGGATGGATTCAGCAAATGTATTCATACCGGTCTTGTCACCCACACATGCTATGCATGACCTGGGTGGCTCAAGCATGGCACCGTGTTGATAAAATCGAGCATACCCTGAGTGAAAATTCTATAGAATTGTCCTGCACAGACGCATTGATCACTACCACGCACGATCTACGCAAAGGTTGAAACAACGGTCCCATAGAACGCAAGCACATAATCATACAGGGAAGTGCGCAATATATAAGCGTATGCCTACACAGGATCCCGCAGATGTCCATGATATTAGCAACGCATTCGCATTCGCATTCAGCATCCTATTCGCATACTCCGAATTCGTTCATTTTTTCAGGATATGATCTTCGTCGCTTGCAAAAGTAAGGCGAACGACGATTCTTCAGTAAGACGAGCGGTTCGACCTCCAGAGGTCCAGAGAGGTCACTCGGGTCAAAAACGGTGTACCGTATAAAATTCGAAGTATTTCACTTAGCCAAATGATTCCAACACCTAGATGTCCGCTGTCCATCAAAGTGGCAGCACATCAAATTACGTAAACTTCAATGACACGGTTTGACCTCGGAATTCACCGAAATTGGTTTTACTTATGTACTATATATCTATTTGCGGGGTACCGAATAAAATCATGGTGACTCATTGCAAATGCCTGGTTTTTGCAGGTCATAGTCTACATAGCACGTACATAGAGCACATGAATCAAGGTGACCCATTGTGGCCACTGATTCATGCACCATTCATAAAATGCCCAAAAAATGGCACTATACCAAATTCTTGTGTACCCGATATTTTCCGCAAATTTTTACTTGCCACGACGAAAAAACACCAGGCATTGGTTATGGCCCATGGATGCAGCACATTGAAGCATCTGACCTACAATCTCATAGTTTGACCTATATTCGCAAATTACTGTTTTGACCATGCATTATTGCCATCTACGGGGTACCTGATAATACCATCCTAAGCACATTCATCGGATGAACATTAGCGCCAAAAAATGTCCAATCCGACAAGAAAGCAGCACATCAAGCATGTCACCTTCAAGCTCACATCGACCTCAGGTCAACTAAGATTTTAACGTACACCCTGGGAATATCACGGTGTACCAGATAAGAGCTTTCATGAGTACATTTAT
>JAOTOL010000462.1:25000-71051 GCA_034440575.1 Imbricaverruca yamaguchii | reverse complement strand
GATGCTTGTAATGTGCGAGGCGAGCCACATGCCCAAGAGAACCTGACGCGTGAGGTAGATCGACGTGGTCACGTCGCGTCGTTAACGACGATTGACTTAAGTTAGGACTTCGACAGCGACTGACCATGGCGTTCTCCTGAGTAAGCTGGGGTGGTACGGCATCCCGTTCCCGTGGTTCAAAGCTACCTCTCCGATCGAAGCAGATGGTCTCGGGCAGCTCCTCCACACTCCTCCCGACTACAGTGTCCCTCAAGGGTCTATCGTTGGGCCGATCCTGTTCTCTATAATTCATCAATGATCTGTCACTCCTTCCTTCCACGGTCGCCTTGTTGCCTACGCTGACGACACCGACCTCCTAGACCTCTGCTCCACGACGTCGTCATTCTCTCCCACCTTCGGTTGCGGGTCGAGGAGATCTCTCTCCATGCACTCCAAAAGTGGTTCCCAGTCCAATGAGTCTCAAAAAAATGAACCCGGGCAAGACCTGCTTCACCATTCTTGGCACCAGATCTTCTTAAAAAAGCTTCAGGTTTTCACATCATGATCTCGGAAAAATCTATCCACCCGGCCCCAACAGTGAAAGTGCTCGGAGTATTCCTCGACCAGCAGCTGACGTGGGAGAAGCACATATCCTCCATCATCCGGAAGTGCACCGCCATCATCGCGTGTCCCTCTTTCAAATTCAGCACTTCACCCCTGAAGTCTTGAAGCTCCTCATCCAAGTCATGTGTTCCCCACTATCCTTTACTGCCTTTCCGTATGGGGTGGGGCGAATGCGTGCCGCATCGTTTGTTTGTAATTTAGTTCACGACACACTTTATGCACATTCACGGCTAATAGCGCCGCCCACACTGTTTCTGTCGGTGGGCCCAGGGGATTGGGAAATCTCCTGAGTGGCGCTAGAGTCGAACCGGGACGCTGGTGCCAGCTCGGCTTTTCATAACCACTCGGCCATTCCCGCCCGCCGTGCCTTAAAGTGAGTGCAGAAGTGCACTTCGCGGCTAGGCTGGTCACTGGAACTGGAAGCACGACCACATCTCTGCGTCCTCTCTGCACCCGTTGGGCTGGGATAAGTTGTGAGGAGATGGTGCGTGACACCGTGACCTGTGCAACGCACACAAAGCCGTACATAACGAACCGCCCGCCTGCCATCGGGAAATGTTTGTTTGAACGCTCGGCTGTGTCTGGAAACACTCGTGCTACCGATGCTGGGGCACTTCACCTGCAACGGTGTAGGTTGGCTCCTACCAGCGGGCTTCTCCCTGCGCTCACTCTCCCAGTAGATGCATTTCACCATAAAGCACGCGACACAGCTAGCCGTGCAACCTTCGTGCGATGCTATCAGCATCAGCTAGGTAGCTAGGTGCTTTTGCAATTGTATCTAACGTGATGGCAGGAATGTGATCAATTGACTATGGAAATTATTTCGTGGAGTTCCACCATGTGGCAGTGCCTAATAAATGACTTGATACACATCGGAACTGGTCGCCATGAACAAAGCACTGAGTTTTTATTGAAACAACCGATGATGAACGGCACTGTTGTTTCACCGACTCGCTCAGCTGCTTGCTCGCGCTGGGAAGGTTCTACCCACTGAACCCAATGTTACAGGAAATTCTTGTCAGACTTACTTCTTTAACCATTAGTGGCAAGGAAGTGGTTTTCTGCTGGATTCGAGTCATGTTGGAGTTTGTGCCGACGAAACCGCTGGTGCTGCAGCCAAAGCGTGCTGCTCAGGCTGCTGAGGCACACATGAAGTCTCCACCCTCCCCTGCCTCTGACTTCTATCCAAAAATTAAGGGCTTACTCTTCAAGAAGTGGCTGGCCCATTGGGACGCCATGATAGGCAACAAAAAAGAAAAACCAAACCGCCCGTTGGTGAATGATCTTCATCATCACATGCAAATAGACCAAACGAAGGTTGCACTGTTCCGCTTGCGAATTGGTCATGCATACGACCCGCACTCGCTGCCTTCTGACCGGCGGTGGCAGACCGATATGTCAAGATGTTACAACGCACTGTCAGTGTGACATGTATGTCTTGTCGCTGACACGAACAATGAGCGAAGACGCCACTACCATAAGGAAGCTTTGTGCAACGGAACTCTCCCCTTGCTTAATCTGGATAGCCTTTCCGCTTCCTATCAGCAATCAAGTTTTCTGTAACACATGGTACTAAATAGTTGTTTTACAACAAACAAAATGAGATTCATAGCATGGCATGGTATCGCACCTGTACTGACCTCGCAAATGTCATTCTGACGGACTTTTGTTTCCACTTTGCTGTTTGACTGACGGTGGTATCGGCGCCACATAACCGACGCAGTTCATGCGCCCTCAAACCCGAATAACCAACCAACGTGCTGACTTCATGCCCCGTGCTTGCCAATCCAAGACGTATATTTTTAGGAATGCAGTCGACGTCATTCCGATCTCCTTGATGACCAATCGCCTAGGTAATGCAAGGAGGCTTACATTTTTCCGGCACCAAAATTTGTATGTTTTCCCATCCGAACAAGCCGCCAGACTTCCTGGCCACTTTCCCCTTCCCTTACAAATATTTGCCCGCAAAACCAAAGGACGCGCAAGTGACGCCGGCGCCAACATCAAAGGTGCGGCTCCGACAACAACACGCGGCGAACGCGAGCAATGGCTCGGCACCCCCGTCCAGCTGGCCACTGGAGGTGCAAAACACCAGCTGAACCACTTCCACCAGAAGGGCCATCGGCCCGTAAGGAGAAAAGAAAAACAGACAAAAGGAGGCGGCGCTACAGAAATTTGAAGAAAACTGACGGACAGGCAGAAAACCCTCTCTCTCTCACGCGCTCAAAGCGTATACGCTCAAGGTCTCTCACTCTCAAGCTCAGGCTGACTCGCTCACAGACTCGGGAGCGCTTATTCTTGAAGCCCCCGCCCTCTTTCACTTGGAGATGGAGTAATCTCTGGCAGAGTCGAGGCGGGCGAAGAAGCCAGCCACCACCAAAATGTGAGTACCGTCGGGCGGCCATTCCTTCTTCCTTCTTCCAAACTGGCACATCTTCTATCACCTTCTCCGGGGGACAAGAGTCCCTAGGCAATCGAGAGAAAAGGACGACGCGCCCAAACCACCAGCAAAACTGTAGTGTCGTCGATCGATAATTTCCCTCCATCTTCGGACTACTACATGGACCCAACTCAATGAAACTGCTACAGGCTTTTCCCGCCCGGCGCTGTCGACCCAACCCACAAGGGCTAAAGTCATTCATTGGGTGATTAGCCGGGGAGGGACGTGCGAGCGGACGGTGGCGTTGACTGCGCACGTCTGGTTTGAAGGCTGAAGTGGTAGGTAAGCATACATGGGAAAGGGGTAGGTCCGAGAATGCGTGCGTCAGGACCATCCTCCGACCTTGTTAAACCCTGTGGAAGACAGATAAATATGATGGAAACCTTTGATGTTGGAAGGTTTTGAGAGTTACCGGCCGACACAGGGAACGATTGCCGAGTTGTCGACGAGCATAGCCCGGGCTGACGAGCGGGGATACTCGCCAAAAACCGGAACCCAATATCCGTCATTATCAGGTCCCCGGACGATCGGGTGAAACCTGAAAAGGGCTATCTCGTTCCGTGTGCCAGGCGTTGGAAAAGACGTTTAATAATATCCGTCATTATCAGGTCCTCAGACACAGGTGGATAAAAAATGGTAGGGCCCGGACCCAACGCGGTGGGACCCGTGTCCGCCCGTGGACACGTCAGACCTGGTCGCAAGTGTGCAACGAATAAGGCCCGGCGCGGCATCAATCGAACTTAAGGCTAGGTATGTCGGTCAAAGACACCCGAGAGCACTTGTATCAGCCCTCGGAGCCGTGTAGGATTAGCCCCCTCGTTGCAGTTCGGACTTTGTCCAGCGAGGGAATGCTTCCAATAATGGCTAGTTAGCCATGATTGGCAGTGAAAGGTTTACTTGTTCGGCCAACGTACCATCAAATTTTGGAGCAACGGTCTGTCGATCATGTGTTTCGTGTACCACAATAACTAATAAATATAAAAGGGGGGTCGGAAGCTAAATCTGGGGGACCGTTAATTCATGAATTAATAAAGGAGAGCAATGAATGGGGCGAGCGAATGTGAAGTGGATGAGGGAGAATGAATGTGAACAGGTAGCTTTACGGATCAGCGGAAGCCGCTTGGGGCTCAACACAGGCACCTATTTCGTGCGGTACATTGCACAAAAATTATACTAACACTGGCGTCCAAAATCCAACACGGGACATTCCAACCAATGGCAAATTTCATTCTCTTTTGTGGTTCTCTAATGCAACGACAATTATAATCTGGCTAAAGACTCTCACTTTACCTATGGTGTTTCCAAAAAACTTTGACCTCGCACATATATAAATTCGTGTTAGGGACGGCACCTCAAACCAACATTACGTCGGCTGTGGTTTGTGAAATGTGTCCACTGGGGTGGGAGGTGGCAGCCAAAGCACAACACAATACACCACTGACATGGGCCACAATCAACAAAGGAGTGATTTAAGTCAAGCCATCAACAAGTTCAGTCAGTTACCAAGTAGTTCAATAAGTTCCAGTCGAGTTTGGGCTGGATATAAAATACATTTTACACACCCACACAACTACATGGATCAATGCACTATCAAGACACCTCTGACCCACACCCCACTCACCCACCGACATCCACCCGCACGCCCACACCCCCACAACATCGCGCACCCACACCGCCACCACCCTCGGCACCCCACCGACGGCAGAGCCGCCACCCGTACAGTAATTTCAGGACATCTTTTCGCTTTATCTTGGATGTCAGACTACAGAACAATTGACCCCCCAACTGACATGCAACACTAGAAGCTTCCCTTACGTGTCGCATGAGATGACCTGGCTCTAGTTGTGAGGGTTCGTGTGTCATTGTTACTGTCGGAACCAATCCTCAGGCTGTTCAATCTAATAGTTATAGGCGCTGTATGACCAACGCAGTCGAGGCGGCTCAAAACCAAAATAACCAACCAACCAACGCTGGAAGCGCGAGAGAGAAGATAGGGTCTTTTTTCCGAAACGGATATAAATATTAAAACGTGTGGTATAGATTTTCCTTGACATCGACAATAGTACTCATGCGAACAAGAACGCCTGTCTCTGCCTGGTGAATTGCGCGGATAACATGTAGGTATGCCTCTGCGGTGTCGGGCTCGCGATGAGACTTCCACTGGGTAAGTCGATGTTCTGATCCCATTGGGGTCTAGAACGAGTTTATGTGTTAAACGACTCCGTGTAGTACGTTTGGTTTCAGCTCCACCGGCGCCACACCACACTGGGGCCCAACTGGAGGGTCAGCTGAGTCCAGCAGAAGGGAGGACGCCAGGCGCCCGAGGATCGATACGGGGCAGGCGGCGCCTTCGCTGGCCGGGAGAGAGAGAGACTCACCACCCCAACCGGGATCCAGCACCGTCCACTCTGACCCCCAGCCGGCGGGGCCGTCAGACAATGGAAGAATCAGAGGTTACCGACCCGGAGCGACCAGGCACTTGCCCCGCGTGAGGCCCACGGGCCCGCCCGCCCCTCCGGGATATCGGAACCAAAGAGGTGTGTTTGGTCCCCGTCTGCAACTAACACTGTGCGACGGGTGACCTCAACCTCAGGACTCCGTCAACCCCGGGGGACGGGCCGAAGAGGACTGCTACCCCGATAAAACAGCGTGAAGAGACTGGGGAGCTTGTCCTGCCTGCTCCTGAATCAGGAAGAGTTGGTGTTTCAAGGACCAGGTGAAGGACATGGATCTCGAGATGGGATGGGCACTGGAATGGGGGCGCATGGACTGGAAGGACGCATGTAGGCACTCTTCGTCTGATCCCCTCACCGGTAGCTGGTTGTCGGTTCATTGGGAACCAATCCCCACCACGGAAGGTGGTGACCTCGTCGAGGAAGGTTATCTATCTTTATCTCTGGATTAGGACAGAGCTATATACACCCCTCGGTTGATATTTTCAGTTTTTATTACTTTGCTTACAGCACACCTCCCTTATTGGGTTCAAATCGAAGATGATGGCTCAAAAGTGCACATTTTTTGTTTGAGCAAGTTGACCTCAGGCTTTTCGGTCCCTTCTACCCATTGAAAGGAAAATTTGAAAGCTTGAAAACTCAAAATTTTGAAATCTTAAAAAGTAAAATTTTTGATTCTTGGGTGGCCAAAAATGTTCATGACCCTGGTCGATTTCATCCATTCTGGTTCCAAATATTTTTTTCTTCAAAAATGTTCAATTTTTTTCTTCCAAAAATGAACTCCTAGGCCAAACACATGATTGTAAGTCGTGGGATCCTAGGCCCCCTAGTGATGTCACTTTCGGGATAACGTTTTCGCGGTGGCGGACCCCACTCCATCGAGCGCTTTACGATGACACCTCTTTCGTTTTCGTATGGCGCTTAGTTTCGGATGTGGAGGGGCTCCATCAGGCTCCCCGGGACGGGGTCGCGAAAGGTCTGACCGGAGAGACCGGAGGGGGTGAACATGCTAACGAAAATACTAGATTACGGTCGCCAAATCCTGCGTTAGGATGGCTTGAGTTGACCGGACCATTGTGTTACATTTACCTTTATTGGCAGCGTGTGATCTCCGTAGCTGTTCTTCACAGCCTCTGTGCTGCCGCTGTTGGTGACCATCTCCATTACATCAGCGGATGTTGGTAGCCAGACTGCTCATACCGAGGATGGAGGACGACGCCGTGCTGACGTTGTTGCGAACCAAGCTACATGTGTGTCCAGACGAGCTAATCAGGAACACGACGTGTTTTAGTTGCAGCTTCCGGAACTGCGATTTAAGAAGAAAACATATATCAAGGCGCTGTGCTATCGTAGGCGTGCTGTTCTGAGTCTGAGCAGTCTGAACGCTCTCAAATGGTCCTGAACACGCTGTGTGTGGGAGATATTCACTGCTTTACATTCTTCCCGCGCCCCACCTCTTATGTCCCAGGTTGGCCTCTCCATTGACCGCATAGGAAATGTGGCTATAGGGTCTCATATTTGTGGACATTTAACACGGTTATTTCAAAAAGAAGTGAAAGAAAAAAAAACAATTCGGCGGCTTCCCCATGGGGCCAGGCAGCTCATGCTGCTGGTTTCCAAGTCACATGTCGCGTGTTGCCATGCGCGAGCAGTGGGGGCCGGACAAACCTCAACAGCTTCTTTTCGCCGGTATTTGGTTTTTGATAACTACCCAGTCTCCTGGGCGCCCTGGAACGTGTCTGTCTCAAAATGAATGGTAACTGATTTGGAAAATGTTCCTATGATAATGTCGGCATGCATTCTTTTACATTTTATACGACACGGGAACTTTTCAGTGTTGTTCGCAAGATATCCATCAGCTCAATTGTATTCAAATCAGATTTCGATGCTTGGGTAATATACATGTGCTGAATGAGTATGGTGTGCGCATGTTCAACTATGCAGTTTGGATGCAACCATGCACACCTTGCAACCATACGATCTGCCATTTGCGTGATGTTGGCCCTAATGTATGCTTGTTATAAAGTTGCTTGGATTCTGCTTCAAGCTCAGGAAAACGTATGCACATTATCTCCTGATACTGGGATATTTGGGAGTCGTGGCCGGATTAACTGCACATTGGATCAGATAATAGCAGATCAAATATTCAAGCTTCTGGGGGATCGCTCCACCAAAGCTATGAGTCACATGGCAGATGACGCCGCCTGACTGCAGACTATGGCCGGGCCGAATCGCCGCGGAGTCGATCTGTTATCGGCTGCAACGCGTGTTGAGCGCTTGATGTTTGGTAGTGTTTTTATTTATTTAAATAAGCATGTTTGCCAACCGCGTTGCAAGGTTCGTATTTCCTCGCATGGTGGGTGGAACGCCTCTCGAGGGGGCGGCGTGCTGCCTACACGGGCATCCTACGCAGACTTGCGTTTGATTCCATTCGAATTCTAGACAGGAGTTTTTGGCGGTAATGGTCGATTTCTTTTCACCGAATTGGAAGATTGCACTGGCGGGCTGGGATCGTCGTCAACTCCCTGGAATGTATTTAAAGTTGAATTGAGGGCAATTCAACTTAAAAACAAAGCTTTCAATAATTTTGGTATTATGCTTGAATTCCATCAAATCAAGCACTAAAAAAAATCCGCAAAAGTACAAACAGACCTGTTTTCCATCTCTACCCTACAAATATTTTTCAGTTCCAGATCTATTGTACGTCATGCAACGTTGGTGTCGAAGCTTCGACTACGCAAAATGGCACCGCAAATATTGCGGAAGATGTTTCACCTCACTGCCAGTAGCCAAAACCCCGCAAGGACCTCTCGTGACGAGATCATCAAAGGAGAACAAAGTACTATTCTTCAACTTGTACAACGCCTAAATATTCTTCAACTCGAACGAAATATTATATTTAGAGTTTCTGCAACCAACGTCACCACACGATAGATGATCCCGCTATAATTTCAAACTTTAATTTTTAAACACCATAATATGTATGTGTGTGTGTGTGTTGCATGCTTATATACGAAATATGTACTACCCGACGAATTAAGTGGAGGATAACGGTTCTTAATTTTATTCTGGCTTTCACAAAACCTGCGCAAGAGATGCAAAATAAAGCCTATTGCAATAGGGTATTTGCATGTTGCATGGGGTGTGCCCTATGCGGAGTCGGCAAAGTGCCACCTCTTCATGTCTAGATTTACGGCAGGACGAGCTCCATGGACACAGACGTTGCTTGAAAGCTCTCAGCTTGTTCGAGGACGTCGCATCCCACACTGCCTGCCACTTGTCTTGGAGGAAAATATACACTTGTCGGTAATGGTCAGTGGCAGGGAGTGGTAGTGACCGAGTGCACGGGGCATGTGCTGCTCGCTTCGCGGCAGCGTCCGCCAACTCATTCCCATAAATTCCTACATGACTAGGGAGCCAACATAGAACCACACCGTCGTTCAAGACACTGCATTTCGGGAAGACGGCACAAAATATCACACAGAAGGGAGTTTGATGGATAAAACGTGTCCAGGGCCATAAGCTACTCAAGAAATCAGTGAATATAACGTGACGATCACCATCCGACATCTCGATAAAACATAAATCCTTCGTAATAGCAACGACTTCCGACGAGTACACCGATGCGTAGGTCGGGAAGGTAAACGAGCGGGCGACAGATCCGCAAACGAAAGCGCTGCCCACACCGTCCTCCGTTCGAGAGCCGTCAGTGTATGTCGCCACCCAATCCTGGAATGTTGCAATGTGTCCCAGAGCAAGTGCGCGAAACTCTGCTAGAGGGACATCGGCTTTCCTGATTTTAGCGAGAGTTACATCCACCTCCGGTGCAATCAGGTGCCCTGGGGGTGTTTCCATGTCCTGGACTCTCCGAATTCCCTGGAGTTTAACTGGACTATTTTGCAGAAGCTTTTGAATTCTCACACGGAACGGAGCGACACTCAGATTCCTTTCTTCTGAAAAAAATGGTCCATAGTCGACGCGAAAAGACACCCGAGTAAGCCGGATGACCAGGAAACTGGCGGAGCTTGCAGGTGTACCGCATTCCCAGCCTTTCTCTGCGCAGACAAAGGAGGTTCGTGCGCTTCCGCCAGAAGGCTCACAATGGGGGAGGTGAGGAATGCTCCGGTCGCGATGCGGATAGCGGTGTGATGAACAGTGTCCAACGCTCGTTTGGTGGAGCTGGCGCTCCGTCGTAAATAAAACAAACGTAGTCCAGTTTAGATCGCATCAGTGAGCGATACAGCAGGAGCAGCGAGTGCCTGTCAGCTCCAAAGCCAGTGCAAGAAACACATTTCAGTATGTTGAGCGATTTAAAACACTTGTCGCGGAGTATTCTAAAATGTCCTGTATAACCAAGACGTGAATAAAAAGTCACCCCAAGGAACTTCACCGCAGGTGGCATCGGTATTTGGTTTCCATACAAACAGGCAGAATCCTGCACAGTTACGCCGGCGACAGAAATGCATTGCGCTTGTCTTTTGTGTTGAAAATTTGAATCCGTTCATCGCACCCCATCTTTCAAGTTTTTCCGACGGCCAATTGGAGACGTCTCGACATAGCGGATAGCCTGGCTGTGCTACACCAGATAGCAAAGTAGTCTACAAATAGAGACCGACCAAGTTGTGGTGGAAGTACGTCGCAAATATTATTTATCATTATCGCAAACAGTGCTACACTTAATACACTTCCATGTGGCACGCCATTAACCTGTTCAAATCTTTCGGATAGCTGGTGACCAACACGAACACGGAACTGTCGGTCGGCCAGAAAGTTATTTATGAATATCCCCATTGAGCTCCGAATACCCCATTTATATACCTGTCCAATACTTCCATGGCGCCAAGTCGTATCATACGCTGCCTCAATGTCAAAAGGGCAGCGCCGACGTGACGTTTCTGCTTAAACACTACGCGTACTGCAGTGTCCATGGTTAAGATATGACGAACTGAACTCCGGTTCTTTCTAAAACCGCACTGTGCGTCCGAAAAGTGTTTAACTCTAAAAACCACGTTAGTCTGGTAGTTACCGGTCTTTCCATCAGCTTGCACAAGCATGAAGTGAGAGCTATTGGTCGATAGTGGAGCGGTTCCAGTCCGGTCTTGCCCGGTTTTAACACTGGTATCACTACTGCCTCTCGCCACGCTACCGGGAAGTCGCCTTGTTGCCAGAGATGGTTGAATATGTTCAAAAGTGTTTTGGTCGCACATGAAGGCAGATGTTTTTTCATTGAATTGTGAATGTCGTCTGGGCCTTCACTTACACTTCGGAGTTTAGCCATGGCGGAAGTCAGTTCGTACATTGTAAATGGCTGGTTATATGATATGCTGTCACTCGTGGCAAAGTTAGTGGGGAAGTTTTCACAGCGCGACCTGCGGCGCAAGAATTGCGGGTCCCAATTACTGCCACGGCTACGTTCGGATACGGCGCGAGCAATTTCGTGGGCAACGTCGATAGGTTTGGTCACGTCCGTGTTACCCATGCGAAGCACGGGTAGGGGAACCGATGAATGCTGGCCTGCAATACGTTTTATCCTGGACCATACCTGTGTAGTCGGGGTGTGCTTGTTTATTTGGCTTACATATTTTCGCCATGATAGCTTCTTGGCTGATCGTATAGTGCGACGTGCCAGGGTTCTGGCCCTCAGAAAAGTGACCATGTTTTCGGTGTTGCTGTTTTTACTAAATTTACGATATGCTCTTTTCTTTGCGCGGATGGCGTCTCCACATTCCTCCGTCCACCACGGAACCGGGGGTAGGCCGTGGAGCACCAGAGGTGCGAGGTATGCATTCGGATGCAGAATTTAGCAGTAACGAAGTAAACTGTTCCATACTTTGTGGTTTTTCCTGCCCATCAGTGGAGCAAGCTATTTCTATTTATGTTTCGTATTTGGTCCAGTTTGCCTTGCGGAGATTCCATCGCCGCGGCCCCTGTCCAAGGACAGGGCCGTCGCGGTACTCCAGCCATATAGGGAAGTGGTCACTTCCAATAGGATCAGTGTCCACCGACCAATGAAAATATTGGACAAGTTGAGGACTAGAAACACTGAGGTCTAGCGCAGAGGTTTGTCCAGATGGCATACTAGAATGAGTTATGGTTCCTGTGTTTAAGACGCACAACGACTCTTCGTGTAAAAATTGCTCCATAAGACGTCAACGCCCGTTTACATCTTCACATCCCCAAACAGTATGGTGTGAATTGAAGTCGCCAAAAATTAGAATCAGTTCGGGAAGCTGACAGCAAGGAAGCTTCAACTCGGCAGACGGAAATAGAGTTCCAGAGGGCAGGTAAATACTGCATAACGAAATAATTTGCCGACCTAAGTGCACCTTGGCAGAGACGGCTTGGAGACGTGTATTCACTACTAGTGGCTGCGAGGGGACACTGACCACGGCGAGACGCGCTTCCGGCCTGTTGCAGGCGACGAGCGGAACTGATCGCCTGCTTGGAGGGGTGTAGGAGGCGGGCCCATCACCCTCCCAGTCTCTGCGGTATGGACAGAGTCGGCTTTTGGAGTTGGAGACGATGGGGGCCAGGCCTTGTGGGCTTGTCTCCCTGCACTGGGCAACGTCTCCCTAGACCCAGCTCGGGATGTCCGGCCTGAAGCCCCCATGCCGGGAGCCCCTGGGCGTACCTGAATCCCCAGGCGTGATCGGGCAGTAGAGGGAGCGACTACCGGTACCAGGCCAGAGGCCACTCCTTTCTCCTCAGAAATGGTTGGTGCGGGTGGGGGAGTTGGGGTTGTACGGAAGGGTGAAGGGATGGGCTGGATAGGTTTAGGGTTGGTGATGGTGGTATGTAAGGATTGGAGGTGGGAGGAGGGCTTCTCCACCCCCGTCGTTGGTTCCGACGCGACTCTGAGACGTCGGTGACTCGAGTCGAAGTTTCGGAGAGCTCCTGGGCTCTTCCCTAGCGGGAGTGGGGGGTTGGGCTGTGGGGAGGTAAGGAGGGGAGTGTTGGAGGTAGAGGTTGAAATTGTTGGAGAGGGGTTGGGTTTGGATGTAGGTGGACGTCAGGTCTTTTCCAACGCTGAACCTGGACCCACTCTCCTTGAGGATTCGCTACTGGATTCGCAGCTGAGGGCTCCCTCATCACAGTCTGGGGAGAGGATGAACCTCTTTCTCCGATCGGCGTGCATTCAATACCAAAGGCAAGCATCAGGGCACTTAGCTGAGCTATCAGTTGAGAGGCACCCATGTGTGTGTGCCATTGCAGTGGAGACTTCCGTGTGATCTTAGGGTTCAGTTTTCCCTTTTCCGCATACGATATTCTCGGATGCGCTACTTCATCAATTTCACGAGCCTCACGAAACGTGATGTTTTTGAAGCTTTTTATGGCAACTATTACCTTCTCCTTTAAGAAAATGGGGCAGGAGAGATCATAGGCGGTATGGGGTATTTGATCCGGTCCGCAGTTGGAAAAGTGTGGATTCTCCGCTCCGCATTTGTCTTGCGCATGTTCTTCTGATCCACCTCTCCCACGTGTCTATCTGTTTCGAGTGTTGCGATGTGTGACCGAAACGAGAGCAGCGGAAACACCTCATGGGATTGTGTACGAATACTCGGACTTTCATGCGGACATACCCTACGAAGATAAATTCAGGCAGATCAGTCGTACGAAAGGTGAAGATGATGTTGTTTGTTGGTTGCCTTTCTTGGCCTTTTCTAATCGAAATTCTTCGCGCGTCTACCACTTCGCACTCAGTTAAGCCATCCACAATATCGGCGTCTGAAACGTCTCGCAGGTCGAAGCAATTAATGACTCATTTCGAGTAATTTTTGGTGTTGTGGGGTTGGATTGTGGGGTTGGTTGGATGCGTGCCGTGACTATTATCCTGTCACTGGCCTGTCGTACAGTGTATGTTATTTCGGTTGCGTCAAGAGCCGTCCTTGCATCCTCAGCAGTTTTAAACTCCACTTCCAGTCCTCCGTCCCTGAGCTTTTCGCATATCAGTACCGATCCCAGCTTGTTACAAGCTTCCTTCCTTTGAAACGGCGTAAGATTTGAAAGTTTTATGTTTTCCTCCGTTGGTTTCACAATTAGGATGCGAGGCGTAGGCAGACCAGCGCCAAGGCCGGACCTTGCATGTATCACACTAGTCCTAGTAGGTCGGGTTGTCTGACCCCTACTGGAGGATGCAGGTGGGTTGTTATTTTTTAGTTAGGAGGATCCATAGAAGTTGTTTGTGTGTTCGGCTCCGCGTGGCGTTCCATCGCAAGGGGCCCTACGTGGGGACACATGCTGCCGTAGCAGCAGAACGCCAAATGTCTGCGGAACTGTATGGGGCAGGCGACGCCATCATCCGGTCGGGAGAGAGACTCACCACCCCGACCAGGATCCAGCGCCGCCCACCCCTTGTCTCCGGCCGGCCGGGCCGGCGGGCACTGGGAAGTCACAGGCCCCCGGGCCGAGGCGACCAGCCACTTGGCCCGCGTGAGGCCCCACGGGCCCGCCCGCCCCTTCGGGATATCGGGACTAAAGAGTTGTGTTGGTCCACCGTCACAACTAGCACCGTGCGACGTGGGACCTCAACCTCCAGGACTCCGTCAACCCCGGGGTCGGGCCGAGGGGGCGCGCCTACCCCAATAAAATTGAGCGGACGGGTAGAACGGGGGAAGCTGACCTACCTGCTCGTGACAAGGGAAGGGCTGGTGTTGAAGGGCTGGATGAATGGCATACAAAGGGACCTAGACACGGGGTGGATACTGGGAAGGGAGAGAGGGATGGGCGGTGGGGACTACGCGAGTCCCCGGAAACACCTCCGTGCTTCCAAGCCCCTTATCGGGGCGGCTGTGGTGACCCGAGGGAGCGCCATTTCCCTAGCCAGCCGTGCAACGAGGCTGGCCCCACTGTGGGCTCTGGGAAGGTATCCACTCCTTTTGTCAAAAAGACTAATTGAGTCCGACAATGACTCTGATTTCCTTGCTGTTTGGTCATGATCATTGGAACATGGAAACACGGTTTTTGACACATAAAAACCACATCATTCTCCAACTTGGAATGCTACAGTTTTCCTCTCATAATCCAGGATTCAGATTAAAAGAAGTCCCCAAAGTCCTTTGCTCCATACCAACCTGTAGTGTCACATAATTTTATTTTCCAATTCCAGAATTCCAATATAATCCAGGGAATATAATCCACATGGGTTGACGCACCATAAAACCCGAATAATAATCATCACCAGAAGTCCAAGACATCAATCTAACTCGGATCATACCTAATCGAAGTGGTACTTGGAAGAAACCTTTGCGCCCAAGGTGTGAGGGTGAGTGTGAGTGGGACGCCCAAGATGTAAGTGCTAATATGACACCACCATCACGAGAAAAGGTGCGTTGTGTATGCGTACATGCGTACAGCATTACTATTTAGACCGTTCAGACCGTTCAGGCTCCGAAAAGCATGTTCTACATTGCACAAAATACCTGTAATATATTTTCGTAAATCGCAGTACATGAGTAGTTCCTGATTAGCGTCTCACGTAACAACACAGCCCGTCAGCGCCAACGTCAGCACGCGGCCGTCGTCCATCCTCAGTATGGCAGCCCGATCACCATCAGGTGATCTAATGAAGACGGTCGCCAGCAGCAGAAGCATATAGCCTGTGAAGAACAGGTACGGAGATCACATGCTGCTGATAAAGGTAAATGAAACACAATGGCCCGAATATCACTGAAGCCATCCCAACCCCGGATTTAGCGTCGGCAATCTAGCATTTCCGCACGCATATTAAGCTCATCGTTCGGTTTCGGCAGTCATATTAAACTTGCATGTATACGAGATGGTGTGACTTTGGTTGGTATTAAGTCTTTCGTTTTCGCTGTAGAGCACATTACCATACAGGTCTCTTCGGAAGTAACAAAAAGCAACCCACTAATCAGCACTTGACTGTGGGACTCTGAGAAGCCTAGCTCGTATAGCCAGACAACAATCATCGGTACGAACATTGGAATCCCAGACAGGTAAGGAGACATTTGTTATCCCATGGTTTCCCTGAATAACTCCGGAATTAATACAGACGGGAGGCTGGAACATCGAAGAACCCTGTATGAATATGGAAGATACCTGATCAGAATATGCGTGTGTGTGTGTGTGTGTGTGTGTGCATATACCTACGTACATATATAGGTATCCAAAGCGCAAATTGAGAACAACGGCCACAGCTGAACCAAGGTACCCACCTGCCTTCACCGACCCCCGACTGGCATAAGCATAAGACTGTAGGTCACGATTAAAAAAAAACGTGGCATCGGGTGCCCGCGGCCCGCCACCTTTACTTATGCAAGAATAGCCACGGCTATCCAAATACCAACAGCAAAAAAAAACACCACTTTCACGTCGTCATTTCCGGTCACACAGTATATATCTCCATAGGGAACTTGAGTAGCAATGCCTACTAGAGTTTGAGTTTAGTAAAAATGTATACTAAACTAATTTCCCCTTTCATAACATTCCTACTAACCACTTTCGAAGATGTGCTGATTTGGCGTACTAAGCCAGCGGAAGTCTGGACCAGCACGTTGGTAAACTTCACCGACATCGATGTTTCAGTAGGGCATATGAAAAAACGTCCTCCAGTCGTGTTTCGTATTCTGACCAATCAACTTTTCTAAAATTCCATCGGCGTCGTCACGTCCCAAGTACAACACCATCATGGTCTAATTAATAGTTGGGTGAACTGTGGATTGCACATACTTAGGTCTAACGCCGAGGCCTGGCCTGAGGGCACGGTAAAATGGGTCGGAATTCCGGTATTTTAAATGTATAAGGATTCATCATGCATCAATGATTCAGCCAACGACCTTAGCCTCCAGGACTCCGTCAATCTTGGGGGGGAGAAGCACGACTGCCCCGATAAAACCGATCTGGCGGGTAAAACCGGGCAAGTGGTCCTACCTGCTCATAGTATGGATAGCTGGTATTGCAGAGCCAGGTGAAGGATATGGATGCTGAGATGGGATGGACATTGGAGTGGAAGCGTATGGATGGAAGGACGAGTGAGACACTCGTCTGGCCCCTCGCCGGCTCACCGGTGGACTGGGCCTCCGAGTGATTGGAGTACGCAATCTCCCTCCACGGAAAGTTGGTTCCTCGTCGGGGGATACTTGTGCATGGACACACTGTCACATCATATATATATATAATATGACAGTGACAGTGTGACAGATATATATATATATATATATATATATATATATATATATATATATATACGTATATATACATGCTTATATATGAATGCATTCATATGCACACACGCACATACATCCAAATAACCATATACTTTAAGCAATAGGTGCTTGACATTTCACGCTTCAATTATGATGGCAGTATCATCAGTGAATGTATTGAATGCCCCTTGCAATACATTACAGAAAACACTGATATATAGAAGGAAAAACAGTGGACCAAGTGTTATGCCGTGTGCAACTCACATTGTGATCAGTTCTGCCTCTGAAAATATATTATATATTTTAGTTTTCCGATATAAATTTCGTAGGACATGATGATGATGAATTGATGTTTAGGGGAACGTCGACAACAAGGTTAGTTTATGCCCATAACAATGATTAGATGGAATATAGAATGCTATGCCACTCAACACAGATGCAAGCAAATGTAGGGTATTGGTTATCATCGATGGTGTATGACATCAAAAATTGTTTGTCGAAGGAAATCAAAGATGCTGCTGGACGTCACGCCCTCCGAGTCGTTACCCAGTATCATACGCAGGGACTCGGTGCTCGCTCGTCCAAAATACTGGCGGCGTGGAGGTTCCAGCGCTGAACACGCTACAATAGTGTACCATAAGCAGGGCAGAACAGCATAGGCATAAGGGCCGGTCACCTGCGGACAGTAAACAGTTGTGCGGCTGGGGTGTGTCCTATCCTTAAACGACAGAGCGCAACTTGTTCTCATCGTTCGACCCGATGCGATGACCACCACATCCCAAGTGTCTGCTTCAGGACCCTTAAGTTTATTACACTTCGAACTTCAGGCTCGTTGCCATTCTGATCGTCTAAACTTATATGGGTAGAAGAAATATATTGGAGGGAGTAATAACGAAACGACGCGGTCACTATTGATAGCGGCCTTCGCAGCCATATCGGCAGCTTCATTCCCACATTGTCCAACATGACTGAGAATCCAGCAGAAAACATTAGTCTTACCAATTTCGCCTAATAATTCTACAATTCATAAAATGTTGCCCATAAGTCGTCTATCCTGGTTCAAGGATTGCATTGCTAAAAGGCTGCTCAGCGAGTCTGTGAAAACAACGTGCTTTGATCTCTGATCATTTTGTATACAATGATGATTATTGGGGTTTTAGGGCGCGTCAACCCATGTGGGTTATATCGCACCAATATCATACTTGCTTAGACACGCGTCAGATTGTCACGTTCGAATAAAGGACGCCTGGTGGAGGAAGATATCACCTAGGCAAGTGCACATATCACTTGAAATCGTACCTCCGCGAGAAAGGCCAAAATTACTGTTATATATCAATTAGGAATCGTTTTCAACTAAGTCCACTAACCTCAGAGTATGCGCTTCATATCCGAAGTGCCGCCTGCGTTCTTCTGCATATGCGGGGCAGGCCACCAGCACATGGTGCACAGTCAGCGCGGCATTACACTTCGCACATTCCGGCCTGTCGTCCTCGCACAGTAAGTATATATGTGTTGCTTGCGTGTGACCAGTTCTGAGACGACAAATAGCCACTTCGAATCTTCTAGTTCGGCTGAATGACGAGGGCCACAGCGCCAAGTGTGGTTTGATTCGCTTTAATTTGCTTTGTTCTATTCGATCCCAGCTTTCCTGCCACTGTCTGAAAAAGAAATGATATAGTCCGGGTAGTGGTCACTTGCATGAAATGGAAGCGCACGACAATATGGAGCGTGTGCCACACGCCATGCGGCCTAATCTGACAGGTCATTTCCGCGAATTCCTAAATGTGCTGGAATCCAGCAAGGTGAGACTTGCTTTCCCATACGATGGAGAGGATGTAAATTGCAATAAAATGTATCGTACAATGACGTTTTGGGGATAAAACTACGCAATGCCAAGAGACTGCTGAGAGAGTCAGTCAAGATAGCATGTAAAACCTCGTTATCAACCTCGGTGTATGTCAGTGCTTTGTTGGTGGCAATCAACTCGGCAGTGAAGACCGTGGCGAGTGACGGCGAGGAAAATGATCTTGTGACGGATCCTCACGAAGGCACCACGCACTCCAGGTTTATCTTCGAGCACCCCGTGTAGTTGGGTTGAGGTAATATTGATACGTTGTGGATATATGCTCCAACGAGTGTAAGTGTAACTCCCCTTTTGAGACATCTTGCTTTCTCATGTGAGCAAGAGAAATATCTCAATCAGCTCCCACGGATGAGTAGACAGTTCTTCACCTTGCCGAATTCCTGTAGTCGTATTTCAATTCGTCCCAGGAGCGTCCTCCAGGTGCAAGTCGTGACATAAAATCTTCCACGCTAGTACAGTGATTTTCAATGTCTGTTGTAAACGCCACCTGTGTCCGAGATTCGAAACTAGTCCAATCTGCTGTCCTGAAGTTCCAACGTGGCGGTCGTACTCCCAGAACTACGGCTCTTCGAAAAGTCAACCATATCGGATAGTGGTCACTTCCCAAGCAGTCATCATGAACTGACCATTCGAACTGCTGAGCCAGTTCTGGGATGGCTATGCTCAAGTCTAATACTGATGCCCGGCCTGATGCAGCGACAGATGGGTGTGCGCAGTAGGGTGGATTGAATGCAACTTTTTTTTTCGCAAATCAACTTCCGCGGGCTCAAAACACGTGCGCGTGCATCGGTAGAGACAAGACAACACGATTGCAAAAATATATAATATGTTCTAGATACCGCGCACGAATCGTTTTCAAAAACATTTCTTCGCCGCCAGGCGTCGAAGTCTCCATTGATTGAAGCATGGCACGTAAAAAGATAGCACCACGCGCGTCGGACTCCGCAGCTGGCGCGGACCCCTCTAACGTGTCGCAACTAACCCCTCTAACGTGACAAAAAGGGCGTGCAGCAGAGTTCAGAGGCGAAGCAGCTCAGTGACATGGACGCAGACGTGGAAGAGAGCAGTGAGGACTCTGAAATGGATGGTGTGGAGGAGGCTGGTGCTAGCTATTCTGATTCGCTAAGCTCTGATGACGACGTCTGTGATAGTGGAGGACAAAACCGCCGACAGCTTCCAAACTTCTCGCGAATGTGTGATCGGTATGGTACCTCTGACCGCTCCGGTGCCGGCTTGCTGAACGCAGCTCTAGTAGATTATGGGATAATCACACACAACAGCACGGCTGAGCTGGTTGACCGCAATAAAATCCGGCGACAGAGAGACAAATGGGGTAAGAAGGAAGTGGATGAGAGCTCAAAGGAAAACCGACGTGATCGCCTGGTGGGATTTTATTATGATGGTAGGGAAGATATAACGCTGAATAGAGTGGGTAACAAGAACAAGATGGTCAAAGAACTGCATGAAGTAGTCGTTGCTGAACCAGGCCACCGGTACGTCGACCATGTGTCTCCACAGAGCGCCGGTGCTGCGGACATAGCCAAAGAGATGTTGGCTGTCATTCAGGAAAATGATGCCCATCCAGTGGTGATAGGGTCGGACGGCACATCGGTGAATACAGGCCGCAATAGCGGTGTTAACAGGAGGATTGAATTGGGTGTTGGTCGTCCTCTCCAGGAAGCTATTTGCGGCATACACACCAACGAACTCACGCTCAGACACGTGTTCAAGGACGCTGATGGCGAGACGAGTGGCCCGTCCTCCTTCAAAGGGCCAATTGGTAAGGCCATTCAGGGTGATTTGACTGCACTGCCCCTTGCTCGGTTTAAGCCTGTGAGGGGTCAAGTGCCTCCCATTCCAGCCGATGTTCTGAAGGAGATGAACAAAGACCAGCAGTACCTGTGCAACATGTGCATGGCAGTCCAAGCAGGACCAGGACAAGTCCTCCAGCGTGTGCTGTCTGCAGACCCTGGTCCAATCCATCAGGCCCGCTGGGTGACTCTGGCGAACAGGATCCTCCGCCTGTACTTGTTGACGGAGTCGCCAACGCCGAAGCTAGTGAGGGTGGTGTTCATGATACTGAACCAGTACGTCCCTGGGTGGTTTATGTACAGAGTTCGCCCACACATCAGTGATGGAGCTAAAAACTTGTTCGAACTGATCCGTCTGTCGAGGAAGTTGCCTGAAGATGACCGCAACATTGTGCAAAAGGTTCTGAAACGCAACGGGTTCTGGGCACACAGTGAGAACATCCTCGCCGCCATGCTGACCGACAGCCGACAGGAGACGAGGGTGGCGGCCGTGGAGCGGATCAGGATATGCCGAGCCAAGAGACGCGAGGACGATGACCCGGATGACATCAGACAGTTCGTCGTTCCGGACATCAACTTCGATGCCGATGACTACCAATAAATGATCGACTGGACAAATGCAACAGAGCCACCACTGACCATGGACATGTCAGACGAGGAAATCACAGCGGCTGTGCAATGTGAACACCCCATGGACTTCAGCGCATTTCCATGTCACTCACAAGGCGTGGAACGTTGGGTAAAGGAGGTGACAGATGCGGCACAGAAGAAGGCCGGGTACTCGGCACGCCATGCTCTGATTCTGGCCAAAGCACGGTCCAGAGCCGATCTTCCGGTGATGGATACAAAGGACTTTACAGCTGGCTTCAGGGAGCCGGTCGTTCCTGAGTTCAGCTTCGCCATTCTGAGGTGACCTGTCGCCATGATTTGGTACCATAATCTATTGCCATGCGTTGAAAGTTGAAAGTGTTTCCTAGACAAAACGCACAGCCGATATTCAGGACGTCTGTTGATGATTGAAATGATGGTTTAGTTGATATGGTGTGTTTAAATGGTTGCAAGTACAGAGTTAGGCAGACTCGTATTTATGTTCCTACATAGATGGTGGTGATCACAAGTTTCCGAAAACTGCAATGCAATAACTGCAATAAACCTCGGTTGAACGTATCTCTTGTTATGCAAAACTGAAAACGTGGCCAAAAATGTAAATATTGTGCACCTCTAATCACGTAATTGTTGCTGACGGTTCATTACATAATTAAAGCTTCGGTGTTATAGACATGCAGACACTAGTAAGCTTGGCAACGGTAGCCGAGAATTAGTGGGGGAATAGCGTGAACAAGACTTATGGTGTTATGTTCTTATAACAAGGCAAAGACTAATGGAGACATCAACGCTTGGCGGGGCTAAGAACCGTTTCAAAAACGTTTCGTGCGCGGTATCTAGAATATTTTTGAAAAATGTTTAGCCGCGATTTTCCGTCTATGAACATTCACGCGCACGCGTTTTGACCCCGCGGAAGTTGGTTTATAATTTTCGATCCACCCTAGTGCGCAGCTCTGCTTAGGATGCAGAACGACTTGTCCAGTATTAACCCTCTTCTGTCAGATAGTATTAACCCCGCCCCGGGGGTCGATATACTCCCTCTAATATCAAAACTAAGCGTCGCACGAAAACGAACTAGGTGTCATCGGAAAGCGCTCGACGAGCAGGGCCAGACACCAACCCCGAAAAATGTCCCCCCAGAAAGTGACGTCACTAGGGGCCCCAGAGTTTCACGGCCTACATCATGTTTGTGGCTCTGGGGAGTTCATTTTCAGGGAGATTAAAAGAAGAAAAAATATTTGGAATCAGAAAAGGAAAGCGAAATCGACAAGGACCAGAAAATGCTTGGCCACCCAAAAATCAATTTTGTTTTAATTAAATTTCAGAACTTTCAGTTTTCAAGTTTTCTTTAATATTACTTTTTTTAGTTTCCAAGTTTTATTATACTTTTTCATTGGGTAGACCAGACCGAAAAAAATGTGAAAAATGTTGTTCCAAGTCAAATTCCTCCAACAAAAAAGCTTACTTTAGCCAGAATCTTCGATTTTAACTCTAATGGGCAAATATACAAAACTAATAAGTAATCAAAAACGGAAAAATGAATAATTCCTCCGGCGCGTTTTGTTGCATCCATAAAGATAAGCAAACGCTGAAGGTTTCATTCAAATATTATATCCGTTAAAGCGCGACGGCTGGTTTAGCTTTTTGGAGGCGACCTTACTTCACCTTGACTAACTCGTTGACCCTAGATGACCGGACTTCAAAATTTTGACACAACATGCCAAATTGATGTGGAAAAAGGACGGCCAACTTTCGGCGCGCTGCCGCGCGCCGTTCTTTCACAGTTCGCGGAAAACGTAAGGGGGTCGTCAACGACACCCCCAGGACGGCGCGGGTTAAAGCCTCCATGATTTGACCACGTGTGCCGATATCTGAGCACCCACAAACGCTGTGGTGGGCATTCAAGTCTCCCAGTAGCAGTACTGGTGGTGGAAGCTCCGCCAGTAGCTGTTTCAGCTCCGCGGTAGGGAATGCTGTTTCTGGGGGCAGGTACAGGGAGCACAAATGTATGCAACGGTAGTCAAGCGTCGCATGCGCTGTGACAGTAGTAGTAGCACGCCACCATGCGAAATGCTTATAAGATGCATATCGCTATACATCTTATAAGATGTATACCTTATAACATTTGAGTCTCACTGTATCCTCTGGTGCTAGCTTTGTCTCTTGGTGACAAATGGCTGCAGGATTGTGCCGGTTTGAAACCGTCACAAGGTCAAAAATGGAAGTATTGAGGCCCCGGCAATTCCACTGTAACATGGCCGTAAAATGAGCCAGTTAAAATGACTAGAGAATAGAGTGACTAATAGGGCGGTCACTGCAACATCGTAGATCCAGAGTGGGCCCGTGATATTCTCCTAGGTCTTGCTCCGTCGGTAGGGGATGCCTGCCAAGGTGGAACTCGTTTCCTGCCTCTGATCGGGATCGGGGATGGGGATGCCGGAGCGTCGCCCCCACGTGGTGGGATGGGTGGTGGAATTTGAGGTGTCTCAGCAAGAGCTCAGGAACTTTAAGGTGCCGATGTCGGCTGAATTGTCAGTTGGGAGGTATGGGCCCTCGGCTGTACGCTTGTAGACGCGTTTCGGCTCGCCTGCCCAACCGGTCCCAGGTCCTGACCTAGTTGACGAACAATGACCTTCGGGTTTCGTGTCACTGATGGGGACGTGACAGGGATGCGTCGCGATGATGGACCGCGAAGCGTTTGAGGGGAGGGAGAGGAGGGTAGGAGCAGGGGTTGATCGCGGTTATGAGGGAGTTGGAGTTGGTTACTTTGGATGTGGGAATATTGGGTGCGGTGGATGGGTTGGTTGGTTGGTTATTTGGTTTTAGGGGCGCATCGACTGCGTTGGTCATGCAGCGCCCCTGCGGTGGATGGGGTGTTCGGGGGTTGGCATGTTTTTTTGGCAGGCTGTACCAGGGCTCACTCGTCTCCTTCACTTTGTGTCTCTGTTCCAGAGACCTCAGAAGATCGTGATCGTTTTCGGGTTGTCGTTTCTTTGACCTGCTCCGGCCTAGATGACCGAACTTTATGTGGCGGCTCAGGTGTCTCCGATCGCGTTGAAGGTGTACACTAGGGTGACACTTATTTTTCGAATTTCAAAAAAATGAAAAAGGCAGTTGATTTTCTGGTTTGTATTAGCTTAAAAACACCACGTAAAAAGTTTCATCCTGATCCAATTATGCTTAGCCATGCCTCATCGCACTTGAATGTATACACTATTAGGCGGATCTTATGGGTCTTCCTGGACCCAACGTTGCGATGAGTTTCGAAGCTAATCCTGGCCTGGTCCTGGTCTTGGTCCTGGTCACCTGGCCTCAGTCAGTCTGGGTGACGGTGCTCTTGTTGACGTCGGGTAATCTTCCCCGGTGCGCCTCCACCACCTGCAGGATGTACTGCGTCTGGTCCTCGTCCTTGGTGAGGGTCAAATTGCAGTCTTCCATTAGGGCGACGCCACGCTCGGCGAAGTCGTTCAGTACCCGGAGTCGTTCGTCATGCCACTCCGCCGGGTCGGTCTCCAGGAAGCCGTTGTCGATCCCCAGGGTGACGAAGAGCATTCGCGACGACTTAGTCACGAAGTCCGCGAGGGTCTTCTGCGACAAGTCGGCCTTGAGATCAACGACGGCCCGCTTGGTGAGATCTTCCGAGCCCTCATTGGAGCTGAGAGCCTCGACCATGGCCCGCTTTCTTCCCAGTGGTAAGTTCTTGTCGAAGAACGCCAGCGGGACGAGGCTCTCACTCAAATACCACAAGTGGCGAGGGACTTGTCCTCGTACCCGACCAAATCCTTCAGGAGGGCGAGGTCGTTCGCAGGGGCCTATGTGGGGCTCGGCGCGGCGTACCACGCAGGGACATATACCGAGACGGTGAACTTGTCGTACCGAAGGATGCTGGCGTTCTCCCGGGCAGTCAGGTTTGCCTGTCCTCGGAAGAGGTAGATCTTCACAGCGTAGATCAGCTTGGCCATCCAACGTGCGTGGTGGTGAACCCCAGGCCGCCAGAATCGAATGCCTCTGGCCGGCATCCCGCCGAGCACGATCACGGAGAGCTCCAGGAGCTCGCGATAGTCATCCCGTGGCTGGAACTGCGACAGATGAAGCTTGAAACCCGCGATGGGGTTGTCCCGGGAATCCTGGATGGCCTCCGTGATGTGGTCATCGGGCATGGTCTCGTACTGGTCCTGATCGATGAAATCACACTTGTCCTGGAAGCGTTTGAAGAGCGGGTTTTCAGGCCCGGACGATGGGGTGTTGAGACAAATCCCGTAGGCCTTCGCGGCGATGAGCTCGAGCATGTGGTGCCTGCAGGCGACATTGAGCAGGTCACGACGGAGCTGCTGCTCAATGTGCACACACGCCCCTGACTGCGGGCCTGTGTTCGAGGCCGTAGTGTCGAAACACATACCCACGACCGGGTCTGCAGCGCCCCCATCGTGCAGGGCCTCCACGACAGCGTTTGCCATCGTCAGTCCACAGCCGATCTCGAGCTTGGGCACGGAGAGCAGCTTGGTGACGCTGGTCCCAGCGACCAAAATCGGAAGACTGTCGACTTTGCCCCTGCTGCCGGTCGTAGAATTGGGAACCAGTTTTCCATCCCAGTGAACAACCAGGGGTACGTCCGGCGCAAACGACGCCTTGATGTCCAGCACGGCCTGCTTCCGGTGGTTCCGCCGGGATTGGCAGATGGACTCCCAATTCATGGTAAGCTCGGATACGTCGTGCTCGAGGGTGTCGGCCACCGCCGACAAGACGTACACTGCCTGATGGTCCGTCACGCAAGTGCGGTCTAGGGCAGCGGCGACAGTCGGCGAGATTAAAGTATCCCTGCCGCGGCGGCGCTTCGGCGGCGGTGGGCAGGCGGTGGAAGTCGATGGTCGAGGCTCGTCCTCAGCGCTGGACGTTGTAGAGTTGCGACAGGGGCTGGAGCTAGACTCGAGCTCAACAGTGTCGATCTCGGCCATGCGCTGCGCTTTCCGAGTCTTGCGATCGCTGGCCTAGGAGGCGCGATTCAATTGCCGCTGCTCGAACTCGGCGAGCTGCCGATCGGCGCCCATCATTTTTCCTCGGCGGCCTTCCTCGCGTTGCGCAATGAGGAACACTTTGTCTTTATCGATCTGGATGAGCTCGAGGGCCCTTTGGTTAACCTCCACTCATCAATCTCTCGTCGGCGAGGCCGATGACCGGTATATACGTTTTCTTTCGTGTTGCCGGAGCGGCCATATTTGCGAAAGGACCAAAAAGGGCATTAATATTGGGAAATTGGAACAAACTATAATTATAGTTAAATATTAAACTATAATTATAATTAATAAGGCTGCAATACGATTATTCAGGGCACACCCGACCAGCACGAACACGTTCTGACTCTATTTTAGCCAACACATACCCGGAGTAATAGGGATTCTAATAGTAATAGGGTTCTAAAAAAATGTCTGGGGTGTCTGACATTCAAGTGCGATGAGGCACGCCTTAAAATTATTTGATCGAGATGAATCTGTTTATGTGGTGTTTTTAGGCTAATACGAACCAGAAAATCAACTGCCTTTTTCGTTTTTCGAGAAAAAAAAATATTGGGTCCAAATAGCTGTCACCCTAGTGTACACGCATTGTGTGTGAAGCGCAGGGTATGATATCTAGCCAGGTTCTCCGAGCTGAGCCAGCCCAGCCTCCTCAGCAGATCCGAAACGTGGTCAAACATTTTGCGGCCGAAAATTACCTTTGCCGTGTATTTGATAATTTTTTAATGCGAGATAGGTTCTTTTTGGCTGTTACCATACACAGAAATACAGTAGCGGATCTGCGAGAAGACCAGAGCGTTGACCAGCGCAGAGATGACGGCAGATGCGAGGTGCCCTATCAGATGCGACAGACCACCCATAATTCCAAAACAACGCCGAGTCATTTCTCAGACGTGCGAGTCCCAGCTGAGCGAGCGATCGAAAATACGACCGAGATTTTTGCATTCCGAAATGGTGGGTAGATCGTGATCGCGAAATTTCACTGTGATATCCGTTAAGGCTCGTAGATTTTGTGGGCTGCCCAACATCATCATCTGTGTCTTAGTTACGTTAATTTTCAGCCCATTTCCTCGAAACCAGATGTCGAGGGAGGCCAGAACTGTTTTCATATGAGTGACATTTTGAATTTCAGATTTCTTACCACTGACCAAAATTTGGGCATCGTCGGCGTATTGAACAATCACTGTGCCTTCGGCGAACAGGCTGAGGTCGCTGGAGAGGACACAGTAGAGGAGAGGTCCGATAGATAATCCTTGAAAAACGCCGATGTTGTTGGGTAACGGGGCAGATTTTTGGACGACACCCAGACTGTCAGTAAAGGACTGTTCACACCTAGCGTAATCTCGACGCAAAAAAGTCAGCGCAATGACGGACTAGGCGTAATCCCGGCGCACTGGGCGTAATTTCGACGCGTTGGCAGACCAGTGCAGCGACATCGCCTGGACGTGAGTACGCCAGCGATCAGCTGACATATCAGCTGTTTGGCAACAGAATCAACTGTTTGAGAACAGAATCAGCTGTTTAGATTTTGAAATTGCTTAAAACATGAGTTGTGTCATACCTAAGTTAAAGGTGTCTTCAAAAATGTATTATCAGTGTTCTACTTACATATAACCCTTGGTTGTATCTTGGTTATATCATACCCATTTCCAGTATCGAAAACTTTTCAACGCAAAGTAGGTAAATACCTACCTGCCATCCCTTCCCCTCGCCTGTTCTCGGTCTGCTTCCATCTTCCGAGAGAGACATGCTGCAATCTACAACTTGAAAAAACCGCAGCCGATGTGGCCCCAATCCGCCGAAGATCAGCAATATGGCGACTTTGCGTCAAGGACGCTGGTGCGCCGAGCGGAAAAGTTGAGAAAACCCAACTTTGTCCGCTCGGAAATCGCTAGCGTTTTGTAGGACTCGGCGGACAGCTGACGTAATGCCGGCGCAATGGCAGAATCGGCAGACTCATTGGGCCCCATGCTAGCTTTGCGCCGATTCCGCCAGTGCGTCGAGATTACGCTAAGTGTGAACAGTCCTTAAGGCTGACACTCTGGGTTTGGTTCTGAAGATAAGCAGAAAACCAGGAAGTATCGATGCTGTGGGGACTTAATTTTGACAGGAATTTTGAGTGATCTATCACATCAAAGCACTTGCTTAAATCCAGGAGGCAGAGAAGGGACACCATGGTCACATACGGATAGGATCTGGTCAGATATGGAGGTCAAAGCGGTTTCCGTTGAGTGACGAGGACGGAAGCCGTGCTGAGTTGGGGAGAGGTGTGCTAGTGGACAGCACGCTCTACAATTTTCGCAATGACTGGGACGATGGAGATAGGACGGAAATTGGAAGGGTTACAGGTATCACCGGACTTGAAGATGGGAAGGACGAGGGAGTGCTTCCAAGAATCATGAACATCGGATTCGGTAATGCTGAAATTGACCAAATGCAGGATCATTTCACCTAACGAGTCCAAGCACACCCTGAACATGTGGATGCTGATGTCGTCCTCGCCACAGGCTGACGAGACGTTCACCCCGAAGACGACGGCTCGCAGCTCAGGTAGCGACAACGGCACCAGGGTAAGTGCACAGGCACAGACACGCGGCAAACGGCAGGAGATTCTCGGCGTCGCTCCCATACTCCTAACCTCGTCAGCCACGTACAACCCACACGGACAAACAAAACGGTTAAGATCATCAGCTGTAGCGTCGGACAGCTTACGAATTGCCTGCTTGCCGCCAACAAATGACCTGACATGGTGCCACATTGACCTCCGCCCATCCTCACGGATTCGCCGCTCAACATCGTTCCGGCTATCACACCTACTGATGGGAGCATGGATGTTAATGATGGGTAAAAAGATGGCCAGGAAACAGTCCCACTTGAGCGTGACGGAGGGAGAATTAAAAACAGAACTGTCAGCCAAACAAAAATCATAAAGCAAAGCATTCGGGTCAGTACGGCGAAAGCAACGGGAGCGAACAGTGGCGCCGCTCGACCTGGATCTGGGCACATTGAGAGAAACACTAACAAATATATGCGGACTAAAGTGACAAAATTGTGTACGGCAGTGCTACATAATGTCACGACAGTTGGTGATAACCATGTCAAGCGAGGTCACACACTGAAATTAATAGTAATACAAAATAAAATTAGACAGCGCACGCCTAAATTAGTCCAAGTCTGGTTTCCGCAAGTCACAATTTAAATCTCCACAAATAAAAAGTTCGGACTTGGGACAATCAACAATCACACGCTGGAATTGTGCTTCCAGATCTAGAAAGTCAGCTTTCATGTCGGTCACATTCCGTCTCGGTGGACGATATGCGATGCAGATGATGAATTGGCGCTTACTGTCTGGTTTAACCAACATCCACAACGTCTCCAGCTTGCTGATGGGATGGTTGACAGCCGTTGTTATTTATTTTCAGGGGAGACGCGTTGATGCATTCCCTGGCGGCCAGCGCCACTCCGCCGTGCCCTCGCCCGTCGGGGCGATCGGCCCGGTTCAACTGGTACACATGCATCAGCAGCAGTCTGTTGGGGGTCGCAGGCTTCAGCCAGGCATATGATGTCATACTTGTAGCGATGTAGTATTTCAGATATCTCCAGTAATTTGGGCGTAATGTTTTGGATGTCCACCACGCAAATGTTGAGTTTTGAACTGGAAGCTGGCCACAGGTTCCTCTTTCGGCGTTGGGCGCCTTTGCTCCCCCGCTTCCTGGCACCAGGCGCGCGCCTTCCGCACCTGCGCCGGCGAGGGTGGCCGAAAAGTCCGCTGATAGTCCGCCCGGCATCGCTTACCCAGTGCCTGCGGGCACGCGGTCACCCAGCGATGTGCCGCCGGTTCCAAGGTCACCGGTGGGAATCGAGTGCCGGACACAAGACGGGGGCACGCGGCGAACAGCAGGGGCCGCGACCAGCACGACTGCACGCACCACAGCCAGCACCACAACAAGCCACAGTATGTCACGATGGCTGGAAAAAAACACATCAGTCCCATGATGTGACCACAGACGATGATGTTCGTCGTCGTCCGCCAGCGGAGCCGGGCCGAACGCCACTCGAACCCGCTCACGTTCGCACGTCACACACCAAACACACAAGGATTGGCACTAGAGGCACGGGACGGGCGAGGAGCGCCAGCGCCGCGACCCGACCCCGGGAGCGGCGTGCAAACGACTCCTTTAGGTTACCGCTAGTCATCTCGGCGTAAAACACTTTCTGATGGTTTTCGTCGTATCCCTCACGGGCTTGCCGAAAAGACAGATTCCTCGTGCTTTCAGCGACAATACGTCTTTTTCCTGTATGTACATGGTCATGATCGGTCAGGGGTGGTGGGTGGCACTTGTGTCCTACCAGAGTTAACGCACCACACCTTATGCGATTCGCACTTTTCAAGAGTGTGATTTGCTGATACACATTTTATACACGCAGGTCGGCCGCGGTAATACCGAGTTGTATGGCCATACCGCTGGCATCGGAAACATCTCATTGGATTAAGGGCCAAGACTCGTACTTTCACTCTTATGTAGCCTACATGCACTGCTGACATGGCAATCTACATGTCAGGTCAGTGGAGCTGAAAGTGAGGATGATGTTATTAGTCGGTTGGAGTTCCCTACCCCTTCGCACCTTCATTCTTTGCGCTTCTAGCACACCACATTTTGTTAATCCATAGACTATCTCAGCCTCCGGGACGTCCCTTTAACAGATAATAACGGTTTATCACTCCTTTGCAAACGTTCTTCGTGTTTTGTGGTTCAACTTTTATTGGAATGACGATGTATCTAGTGCCTTCTGGGGTCCGTTTGCTATAAACGAACTTGTCCATGCCTAAAGCCCCCTTGCGTCCTCTTCATTTCGAAACTCCTCCACTATTCCTTCGTCCCATAGTTTGTCACAGTGTGTGATGATCCCGAGGCGGTCACATCCTCTCTTACGCTCGTAGGGGGAGAGAGATGACACGATCTTTGCTGGGTCAATAGATTTAAATATTATAATGCGTGGCATATATGTCCTTGCCGTCGACGTGGTACTCGTGTGAACAAGATGCCGGCCTCTGCTAGGCGGATTGCGCGGAGAACATGTAGGGCGGTATGGCTCTGCCAGTGTCGGGCTGGTGGTGAGACTTCCACTGGAAAGTCGGTGTACTGGTCCCCCTTGGGGTGCAGGGTGAGTTTTTGTATCGAACGAATCCGTGTAGTATGTTTGGTTTCAGCTTCCCGGGCGCCCCACCACACTGTGGCCCAACTGGGGGACGCCTGAGTCCCGCGAACGGGAGGACACCAGCCGCCCGAGTTAGGCGGCGCCTTCATCCGGCTGGAAAGGAAAGGAAAGGAAAGGGGAAGGGATGGCTCACGGGAAGGGGAGACGGTTCATGCAGGGAGGTGTGGGGAGGAGAGATTTGGAGGTGATTTCGTTGCGTGTGGGTGAGGGGGTGGAGGGACGGGAAGTGAGAAAGGGGGATATCAAGGTGGGGACTGTGGTGGATGGAGAAGGGCTAGGATTAGATGGAGATGGCCCGGCAGGCCTCTTAGAGCGCTGAACCCGGGTCCACTCTCCTCCGTTCGATGTTGGTCGGCACGACGCATTTGGTGAGGAAACACCGCATCCAGTCGTGGCAGGAAGTCCTGCCGCGGCTTCGGCGACGTGTTGAGCAGGCTGTCCTCGTCCCTTGGGCGAATCAAGGGTCACACCAAGAGATCGAAGCAGTGCTGTGAGCTGGGTAATCAGCTCTGAGATGTTGGGTTGTGCGAGTTGGAAGCCTATAATAGGTTCCCTTTGGGTGTGTTTTGTCACTACATGGTTAAGTGTTGCCGATGCTGCGTAGGATACTTGTGGGTGAGATCTTTCGTAGAGCTCACGGGCCTCCCGAAATGTGATTTAATGGAGCACTTCAAAGCGACTATTTCTTTATCTTTCAAAAGATGGGACAGGAGCGGTCGTACGCCGCGCGGGGTTTTTCAGCCGGGCCGCAGTTTGAACACCTTGGTCGTTCAGCGTCACATTTTCCTCCTGCGTGCTCCACTGACACACATCTGCCACATATCTCGCGATTTCGGTAGTGTTGAGACGTATGTCGAAATCGGCAACAGCGAAAGCATTTCATGGGGTTAGGGATATACACACGCACCTTCACACGAACGTATCCAACAAGTATGAATTCGGGAAGATCAGTGGAACAAAATGTCAATATGAAGTTGTTCGTCGGTTGAGTTTCTTGGCCTTTTTTAATAGATATCCCTCTCGCACCTATCACTCCCCACTCCGCCAGACCATCCACAATGTCATCATCCTACACGTCTCTCAAGTCATAGCAATTGATGACCCCTTTGAGCTGTTTTTGGTATCGTGGGGTCGAACGTCGATGGGTATAGTGACCATACGTCTGCCAGTTTCGTGTCGCACACTGTAAGTTAGTTCGGTTGCACGAATCGCCCTGCTCGCATCCTCAGTATTTTTAAACTCCACTTCCATCCCACCGTCACTAAGTTTTTCACATCTCAGCACCACTCCTAATCTATCGCATGCTTCTTTTCTCTGAAAGGGTGTGAGCTGCGAGAGGCTCTTTCCTTCTTCCAGTGATCTCATGACGAAGATGCGAGGAGCGGGAAGACAAGCATTGGGGCCGGTCTCTATACGCACCACGCCCTGATGTCTGATATAACGGCTTGTCTGTCCCCTGCTAGAGGGGGCAGGGAGTTGTTTAAGTTGGAGGTTGCCATGGAGTGTGATATGTATTCTGCTCCCCGGGCGCCCCACCGCAAAGGGCCATACTGGGGGGACGCCTGGGTCCCAGGCGCCCGATGAGCTATACGGGGCAGGCAGTGCCTTCGTCCGGCCGGGAGAGAGAGACTCACCACCCCGACCGGAATCCAGCGCGGCCCACCCCTCGACCCCGGCCGGCCGGGCCGGCGGGCACTGGGAAGAATTACAGGTCCCCGGCCCGATGCGACCAGCCACTTGGCCCGCGTGAGGCCCCGCGGACCCGCCCGCCCCTCCGTGATATCGGGACCAATGAGGTGTGTTGGTCCACCCTCACAGCTAGCACCGTGCGACGGGGTACCTCAACCTCCAGGACTCCGTCAACCCCGGGGACGGGCCGAGGAGCGCGGCTATCCCGATAAAACTGAGCTGGTAGGTAGGACTGGAGAAGTTGTCATACGTTGGTGTTGCAGGGCCAGGTGTAGAACAGGGATGTTGAGATGGGATTGGCATTGAAATGGGAGCGCATGGATGGGAGGGCGTATGAGGGACTCTTCGTCTTACCCCTCACCGGTACGATGGTGGTCGGTTCATTGGGACACGCACCCCCACCCCCACCTCTACGGCAGACTCCGATTTGGAGCCGTCCGTGTAAGTCCGGGAGAAGTCATGGTATTCGTGATCTTCCCAAGGGACATCATTCGGAACTCTGCTGTGCTTATATCGCTTTTTAATGTAATATCGAGTTGTGGTTGGACAACCTGCCATGGAGGAGTAGTCGAAATAATTCATTCAATATAAGTTCATAATAATATAGGTTCATTCAGCACTTGTGGACACGAACTATCCCTGACAATTATTCCCTTCCGTTGCGAATGTCTGACCTGACAGAAAGACTCCACAGTCAACATTGTCGAGAGAGTCTTGCTGTTTGCTTGATGCATGTGAAAAGCGAAGCCATGATAAGGACGATAGCACGGGCCCACGACTTTGAGAAACGTTTCCGGGTGGTCGCTATTCCAGTTAGCGGCGAACGTTAGCGAGATCAACTCACTGATTATTGCGGTTGCAGTGCAACTTGTTTCTAACCGTCTGCATGATGCCATTGCATGCGATACCTGCTGTGTATGTATGCGATCGCATAGTTGGCAATGGGACTAGATCGCCGCGGCGGGGAGCGACCACAACACCGTCCCCAGTGACTGGACAGTAGCAGTGACAAATTATTCATAAAATAGTTTGTAATATGCTACTTACTGAACGCCCAATCGACATTTTTTTCAAAGGGGACGAATAGTCTAGAGGTAAGTTGTCCGTCTCACAATCGAAAGGTTGTGGGTTCGAGTATCGCCTGTTGCTACTCTTCGCCAGTGACCAATCGGCGTGGGAAATTGGCGACGCCACATGACTGAACGGTCGATGTGTCGTAAAACCAATAACCAACCCATTTTTTCAAAGAAGCATTGACATCGTGCTTCTTGATACGTGCTGATGGATCCATGTCTCGTTTCTAACAGTATCTCCCTTCCAAGTATCACGATGATGGCAACTAAAATGATAAGGGGTTGTGATACACGAACATTTCCAATATCAATTTCAGGGAAGTGGATTGCCTATGCTGTGATCGGGAATACAATACGAGTCCATAGCATATGTATTTTTATCGTTATCCAAAATATAGCTCTTCCAAAATTATGCATCCAAATACAAACAAAAAGGTACGGTAATAAGTGCACTATTGGCTGAAATGTGAGCTGAATGACGTAAACGCCATTTTGAAGGGCACTAATTCTGTGATACATTTCGACATACCGCCGTACTCGTTTCGACATCCCACACATAATGAAAAGCTATTATTTCAGCATTTGGACAGTCCCAGTGACAGCGACTACGTCCACGACCGCCCACCTCCTGCCGACACTCCGCAGAGCTCCAGGCCACGTCGCCAGCTCACCTGCGCCACGCGGCTGGCGTTTTTTGCCGGAGGGTGTGAAGGCAGAGAGTCGCTGCTGGGTACGGGCAGCGCTGCCGACACTGTGCCAAATGCCGGGTGGCCAGGCAGCGGGCGGTCGCTCTGCTCTGAACGGCCCGCCAGCCAGCCGGCCATCCACCCGCCCAAACCGGCCGTCGCCGCCACAGTCAGCCGGCACAGCGACATGCTGAGGAGTGGCACAGACACGTCACCGAGGGGGCCGATCCCGGCAGACAGCCACCATCAGCCAGCCCAGCGACATGCTGAGGAGTGGCACAGACACGTCAGGGCCGATCCCGGCAGACAGCCACCATCAGCCAGCCCAGCGACATGCTGAGGAGTGGTGCAGACATGACAGAGCCGATCATGGAATTACTATAGCTGTTCCATGGATATTTGGACACAGCAAACACTGCCCTATTGGCACAAATACTAGTGGATGAAGTGCCTCCTAAAGCTCCATCACATGTGCAGTGAACCACAGGATGAGATGTGATGTTAGCCCAACCTAGCCTAACCAGTAAATCCATTTTTGAAAGTTTTATGAATTCTTAGATTTTGTATTGCAGCATTTATGTAGTTGGATAACATGATGTGGCCATTCATTTCCCATGCAAATATCTACTTTTCAGTTGGCAAGTAAAGCAATCAAAAATGGGCTTTGAGTTTCACCACATGGCAAGTGTTTTCTTTCTAATGTAAAAATGCAAGTTTAACACAGTCTAAATGAATCTAGTCTTAGCTCCCCTCTTAATAATTTGTTTATTGAAAAATGTTTCCTTCTTCAAAGTTCCAAGAACTCAACCTCCTAATCTTGATACACAAAATTCAGGAGACTGTTGGGAAGAGGGGGTAGGGTTCTGAACACTTAAGACAGCATCAAACAAAGCTCTACTGCTGCTTCTGTATGGCTGAACCACTAATTGTACTGTGTTTACTGAACACAAATGAACAAGCTATCTATATTCAAACAGCTTCTTTCAATGAAAATCCTCTAACCACTTCCAATGAGCAGCATAAAAGCAGATAATTATGTGGTCTGCCATATTGTGAACACAAAATGTTGTGCAGAATTAACTCTCTGTAGCTGTTGTGGTGCAAGCTATTAGTAGCCACTAAAAATGCTCGTGTAATTACAAAAATGGCTCTATGCACAAACAAAATGTTATAACTATGCAATCAGACCTTCATATTTTGGTATACCTGTCCATCATTTATGAATACAGCCACCTTTTTTGTTATTTATGTGCTGAACACTATGTGAGAGACATTCAAAGGTCGGTGTTCAGGAAACAGAACATGGTTCAGATACACCCCCTCTTCCCCTAACTGGGTATTTAGATAGGTAGGCACACAGTGATAAATAATTGGACAAACAGGGTGAAATAGGACCTACAAAAGTACCTACCTAGGTAGGTAGGTAGGCAGGGTATTCTTCAGGTTCCCCCCCCACACACACACACATGCTTTCTTTACCTCAACAATGCATCCAAGCCATCATCACCTGTTGGTGATGTGACTCAAAGCTATACCAAGACACACCAGCTGGGTGCACTGAAAACAAAGACGGCCAAAAAGGAGGCCATAAAGACGTAAAGACATAAAAGATCAGTGCAACTCGGAGCCACAAGGGCCCTTCTTGGTTGCACTCTGTACACTGAACCAGTTGCCCACCAAATCTGCCAATCAGCCCTCCCTGTAATACTGAAAAGCAAGCCCTCTATTCTTATAATGATTGTCTATGCTGTTTTTAAAGATGTTCAATGTTCTGCTACTGACGATGTTTTCTGGCAGCTGGTTCCAGTCATTCCACTACCCTGTTGGTGAAGAAAGTTTGCCTTAACCTTGTTCTGCTGTGGTTAATTTTAATTTTGAATTTATGACCTCTAATTGCATCATTTCTGTTAAATTCAAACATTTCCCCAAGGTATCCCCTCTCCAGACCATTGACAAATTTAAAGACCTCGATGAGATCTCCTCTCAGCCTTCTATATCTGAGTGAAAACATATTCAATTTCTTCAATCTTTCCTCATATGCCAGGTTGCTTATGCCATTAACCATTTTGTAGCCCTCTTTTGTACTCTCTCTAAAAGCCAACAATCTTTTTCATAGCTAGGAGACCAAGCTTGGATGCAGTATTCAAATGTGGCCTGACGTATGCACAGTAAAGCTTCCTGATCACTTCCTCACTTCTGTATGATACATTCCTATTTATTGCCCCGAGCATTCTCAGTGCCTTCTTCCTGGCTTCCTTGGTCTGTTCTGATGCCCCCAATTTTGTGTTTAGAATAACACCTAAATCCTTCTCCTGTTGAGTCACTGATAGCACTTGGCCACCCATCAAGTATGGAGCCTTCCTATGCTGCTTACCTACATGCATGATTTTGCACTTATCAAAGTTAAATTTCATTTGCCATTCTTCGGACCACTTCACAAGTTCGTCTAAGTCTTTTGCAGCGAGATATGCTCATCCTGACCTGTTATTGCCCTAAAGACCATCAAATCATCTGCAAATTTCAAAACTTTGCTGCTTAGGCCACTTTCAATGTTATTTACAAATATAATGGACAGTAATGGCCCTAGTACTGACCCCTGGGGGACTCCACTAAGAACATTTGCCATGATGACTTTGTACCATTTAGCATCACTCTTGCTGTCTATCTGAAAGCCACAACTCTATCCATTTTAGATGCTACCTGCAATACCATGGGACTGAAGCTGTATCATTAACCGTTTATGGGGTACCTTGTCAAAGGCCTTACTAAAGTCAAGATATGCTACATCAACCTGATTTCCCTGATCAAATTGTTCTGTAGCGAAGTTCAAAAAGTCCAAGAGGTTTGTGAGACACGATCGTCCTTTTCTAAATCCATGTTAGGTATCTTGAATCAATCTGCTACCTTCCAGATAGCTAACTATTCTATCCTTGATAATTGATTCGAGTACCTTGCAGACTAGGGATGTGAGACTTATTGGCCTATAGTTTTCAACTTTCCCTCTTTCTCCTTTCTTGAAAATAGGAACTACATTTGCCCTTTTCCAATCGGTTGGAATTTCATTATGTGAAACTGATCTACAAAATATTATACTAAGTGGAAATGCCAGTTCCTTTTCAGTTTCCCGCAACACCCTAGCATAAATATCATCAGGTCCTGCTGCCTTGTTTGGCTTATTTCCTGATATGATTGTAAACAACATCACTACCAATGAAATCAACATCATTTGTCAGATCCCATGTAACTGAACTATGGTGTACGGTCAGCAGATGGTCATATCTTCCAATGTAAACACTGATTTGAACTGCTTGCTCAGCTCCTCAACCGTCTCACTACCTCACCCAATGTAGTCCGCTTTACTTCCAGTGAACCAATTGTGTTAGAAACTTTACTCAGCTTGTAGAAACTAAAGAACTTTTACTGTCCCCATGACAGTTTCTAGCTAAATCCAGTTCCTTTGCTCGATTTGCTGCTCTGGTTTTTTGCTTCCACAGTGTCTCTAGCTTTTCGATACGCCTTTAGAGTAATAACATTTGAGGCTTCTTAAAGACTCTAAATGCAGTTTTCAGCCTTAATTGCTTTTATCAAGACTGGTGTAAGCCATTCTGGCTTTCCTACACTTTTTGCGTCTTTGCTTGGGGGACATGTCTATTCTGAATTTCCTTCAAGTAAGATTTTGAACTTTCCCACATTTCACAGGCATTTAAATTGGCAATTTTCTTCCCATCTGATGGCACTTGAAGCCGCTTCCTCATGCCGTCAAAGTCTGCTCTGTCATGTGGCAATGATATACAAATGAAGCAGAGCCTACTGTCCTAGTGCACATCATGCATTTCTCCCAAAGGCATACCAGCTCTATCTAAACGTGCCGATCCTTAGACATGAATTGGTTGCCGCAGACCATAACCTTGCAAAAAGCTTACAGGCTGCAGTAGTCCACTCGTTCATTTGTCGACTCAATCACTGTTGCCAGAACAGGCCCGTGATGAAAACCTTCACATTTGATATCCAAAACCCCTAAAAACCTCTGATGTTTTCAAAAACGTTAGAATTCCCTCAGAAAATTGTGTTCCCTAGAGATCCCAATTTATTTCCCCAGCCGGGTCGGAGATATCCAGGTGCCAATACAGGGGGGAGGGGGCAGGGTGCTGCTCCGTGGCGCGCGAAAGGCACTAAAACTGCGCCAAGCAGGAACGCGGTTTGACAGTTTACATTCCGCCTCCTACCCACACTCGGGGCATTCCTGGATCCGCCCCTTAGCGGCCGCCCATCAAATAAAGTGTTTTGCACGGAGGGGTGGGGTGGAGGGTTGGACCGAACGTAACGTATGCAGACCCATGCTAAGGATACTAAAAAATGTGTGACATTTATTAAGGTTGCATTCCCCCATCCGATTCATACATACATAAAGAATAAAAGGACACGTACCTGGCTCGTCTGTGATAAATAAAGTGGCTCAGAACTTCAGGCGCTTACATATTCTTCCACTGTACTGTTCACGATTTTAGTCGGTGTTATCACAGCTAGGTATGTGAGGCGTGACGCATTCAGGAGCCAGCCTGTGTGTGACGTCATAGATCATACGGATTTGAAGAGAAAAAAAAACTGGCGGTTGCTTCCGGCGGCGCCAGACTGCTGGAACAAAGATGAGGGATGGTAAGGTGATAGGATTTTAAGGATTTTAAGGGGGATAAAACCACTTTCAGGAATTGGAGAGGTGCTAGAGTCCTCTAGACACGGGGTGGCTTTGATTTGCATGGAGTGGTCTAGACGCTGGGTGGCTTTGATTTGCATGGAGTGCTGTAGACGCTGGGTTGCTTTGATTTGCGTGGGGTGCTCTGGACGCTGCGTGGCTTTGATTTGCATGGGAGTGCTCTAGACACTGGGTGGCTTTGATTTGCATCAAGTACTCTCTACATATCATTTTCAGTACATGGTGTCACATGTGATTTAAATCAGTTGTGCTGCAGTATCTTAGATTGTTATTAAGACAACAATGCTGCTCTTTTTTTTTTGCTCAAGTTGTTCAAATTCCACTGCCACAGGATTCAAAAGTTCCTTCTTGAAGCATCAGCCACAAACCTGTGCCTATGGAGTCATCAATTGTATTGACCACTGTTGACTTAGGAATAATCATTTGTGGAGAAATTATGTGGTTGTGTTGTCTTAAGCTCGTCAAAAAGCTTCACTGAGAATCAAAACTTACCCTCTTCAATATATTTGTCCCTATGTTGCTGAAGCAGGGTTGCATGCACCAAATGCTATATGATCAGCATGGTCGATGTGCCCTAAAGCCCAAATAACTGCATGCACCAATTTTTTTGCTAGCCTTGATTTTGTGACATTTCATCAATTTATTCAGTATAACATGGGGACGATTTTCCTCATAAATTTTAGAATGCTGGACCAATATAGCTGGATATGTTGGTTTGTGGTGATTGTGTTTTTCATTTAAAATGTTGCTTTTTCTTGAAAATTTCCCTATTTTCTTGTATTTGAAGGTTGACTGACGTCACTTGCCGGCTTAAGGCGCATTGCTCCTGTGAGTTATGGGAGACAAAGCTGAGCTGATCACAACCCCTGTCTTGTGGTGCCATCCATTGCTCACTTCTTTGTTTCTATGCTTTGATGTGACAAAAAATGATGTGTATTAGGGATCTCATCAGGGACCATAATATATGTCGTTTTTAGTGGCATTCACCTGAGGTCAGGTCGCGGCCATCGGTTCCCTACCATAGGGCTATGGTAAAATATACTAATGTTTCCCTGGTTACATATTTGCTCTCGGAATGACCTCACAGCAGTTGTGGCGTGTAGTTGGCAGCTATGCTTAATGTTACCGCTGACATTTTTGCTCAATTACCTCACCAAGGTCATCTGAGGTCACCTAAGATCACTAGCACATTGCTGTGCATTATATCTAAGTGCATTGAGTTAGAAGGCTCAAATTACCGCCATTGTGCTTGTATCGTCAAGACGTGTCGATTGATACATTACATACCCTCCTAGGCTACTTCATGACCTTGGCCTGAGGTCATAGTTTCGGGTAAGAAGTATCCCTGCTTGGACACGTGTTGGCGCCTCGATTGTTCTCTGTGAATCGAATAACGTTCGCCGTTTGTTTCTATTTGTTACAGGTCCACGATAATATGTGTCAATATCTGAGTGTCCCACCCGATGTCGTCGAAATTGACCTATGATGACCCAGTGACCTGAGTATTGACCTGAGCGGAAAAAATAAGCAGATCGGCGGACCTGAGCGGATCGGCGAAGTTGGTGCGGACCGTCGGACGTGCGTTAAGGTTGCAGTTGAGTGTTAAGGTTGCAGGGCCAGTAAAGTAAGTGTTAACAAGTAGGATTGCTTAATAAGATACGTGACAACAACTCTTCTAGTTATTGCATGTCCTGCGAATCAATTTATGACATAATTCACTTTGAGTTCCTTTCTATGGATGAGAAGACAGAACTGCCTTCGTAGGTTGCCCACTGAGATACAATGAATCTAACCTGTTGAATGTGCCTTTGTTTTGGGGATCCCAGTATGGGGAACCCATCCTGATCTGCATGATATCTCGCAAATAGAATTCTGGCTGTGCCACATTGGAATGCAATTATGGAAGAAAGCTGCTTCCTTGTATATGTAAGAGATGCCTTGTAGCTGCTTAGAATGCTTGATGAGTAAAATATGCGCTGATGGACAGATGTCCTGACAACAAATAAACTACTTTTCCAGTAAAAGATGCGCTGGCAAAATCTTTGCCTTTCTTTCAAATTGGTAGCTGGCGGGAAAGGACATTACATGCTGCACTACAACACGCTCACCGAAGGCTTAATTTCGCAAGAATTTGCAAGCGGGTCAGTTCACTTGTTTACTGAAATGAATATATTCTTCACATTAGGGGCTAAATTCAATTACCATATCGACAGACTACAGCTTTTGACAATGGCTAATGTAGAAAAAGATTGCGCATACACAGCACGTTGTTACCTACAAATATACATGTGGGCATGCCTCACAACCCAGGATCAGGCCATGATTTAGGATTTCGTTTGAGGAAAACTACCGGCAAAATGTCTTCATGGATGAGATACCCTGCTTGAAGTAACGAAAATGAGGATGCAATGTTCTAATACCTATTTATGTGCCCATTGCCACGTAAAATTACATCCTTCAGATGATTTCGACTTCAATTTCAAGATAATTTTCCTCCAGATAACTAGCTGTTTTTTATGGAGGAGCATGACATCGCCCACCTCCCCCAGCCTTGATCACCAATGATGATGGATTCTGCCTCGAATTTCCACCCCACCCCTAACCACAAAAAGGTGCAACGCCTTTGCCTTATTTTCGCTTTCATACAAACAACTTCGACTTTCTAGCTTTTATATTCGTGGCTTTGGATTTAGTTCCGATCTTTTGGAATAAACCCTTCGCATTATTTAACTAACGTTTTCAACTGTTGGCTCTAGCCTCTTTTTGGTTTGGTCTTTGAAGGCATGAATGTGGCACCATCTAGGTTTGCTTTAGCTGTTCGGCTTCAGATGCAGTCTTGGCTTCATTCATCTTACTATGGTTTCTGCTTTGATGAGGTCAATGACCTGGCTCCATCTCCATGCCTAGCTCTGATCAATAAATCCACCCCCACAAAACATTTTGTGGTAGATTGACAATTGGCTCATCTTTTCACTTAATCTAACTATATTCGCAGGTTTCTGTCATTTATATTTCACTGATGCAGCACTTTAATCACATGTAGAGCCAGAGGCGGATCCGAAAGCCAAGCTTGGGGCTAAATTCAAAAACGTTCCTCCAGTTTCCAAACAGCCATCGGATTTTAACCGGATACAGTAGTCGGATCTGCTTAAGACAATACTTATGTCATGAAATGTTATTAGACTTGAAGAATATGATATTTTACTGACTGCAAAAGCTAGGCAAAATCGGCCTCCTTGGACGAGGAACATGGCTCCCTTGCCCGTCCTTGGATCCGCCAGTTTGCAGAAATTTTTTTTTGCTCAAGTGTCCTCAGATATATTGACTAAATTTTGGCAGATACGATCAATTATCCAAGAGTTTAAGAGGATGCAATCTAAACGTTGATATTTTATTTGGTTAGTTTATGGTACATTTAATAAACCTTCAACTGAGGAAACATCTGATGCAGTGCGAAAAAGAAGTGCTTGACGAGTAGGTTTAAGTGCCAGGTCTACATGAGGTAAAACCAATACTGTATAAGCAGGATAGGTATAGGACCCGAATAGAAAGTGATCCTGCATCATTAGAAGTCAGCTTTCTGGTGTGTAAGCACCAACCTAGAAGCATACCGGAGGTAAACTACTTCCACGATTGACCGTCAACACATAATAAAATGGGGGCAACGTTTATCAGAATAGTTGATGCTATTTATACGCGCTTATGTCTTCAGGGGGCCTTTGCATTCATTTCCTGGTCCATATTTCCTCTCAGTACTTAAAGCCGCTTGCTGAACATCTATTTCTCCTACAGTAGCACTCATTTCCTCAGCTCCTTATTGAAGGTATATTGCACGTGTTGTAAGCTGATGTAACCTAACCTACACCTATGCGTAAATTATTAACCTTACATGGACCTACTGATAGTTGACCCGATTGTGCTAAACGATGGTGATGGTGATGGTGTGAAGCGTGAGAATGGGATGGTGATGGTGATGGAATGGATAGTTGCTGACAAAGATGATTGATAGTTCATCCTAATTGATGCGATCAACTATCTGCTGATGTATGCTAGGTTAGTTTGTAGCACTTTCTGTAGCATGTAACAATGGTCCGGGGAAATAAGTGTCACATTAGGGAAATAATTCCTTGACATTTGTGCTTAAGTGCTTGTTGGCAACCCAGGTTGCAATGTGTTGAGATTTAATTGGGAATCAGTGAGGAAAACCAGTCAGGTTCTGGCTGTCTAATTTGAAAATACGACGGTCTTGCCCGCTTGCATCCCAGTTAAATGGAAACCTGAGAATAAACACTAGAAAGAAGGGTCTGGCTGAGTTCTGGATAAATGGACGCAAGTGCTTCACTAAATATCGTCCGAAGTATATGACATGCTATGCATGATAACACTTCCAAACCCTTGTTTCCTTATCAGACCCATATTCAACACTCTTCAGTTACATACCTGTCTGTAAATACACCTATCCCCCAGCATATTTCCCAACCAACGAGTCATGCACATAATTCTCCACACGCAGCCACGTTGAAAAAAACCAAAACATTCAGGTTTAAATTCCTAAATTTCCTTCGGGAGGGACATATTTGGTCGGCGGGGCGCTTCGGCAGAAAAATTCGTAAAGCGAAAGATGTGGAGTATACCGGAGCACAATGAAGGGTGCTTTTTCGTCTCCAAGTGGGGCCTATTCCTCTTAGAGGCGTCTATCCCTCGTAGTCCTTGACGAATGAAAAATCAGTCGAGCGGCAGGGGAAGGAGTGCACTCGAGCCTTCTGGCCTATCCAGCCAAAGGGGCACATTTCACATTTCACACATGCTCCTATGCTTATTCCCTATATCCTCCCATGCTCTGTGAGTGTTTATGGTGCCGGAGAGTAAATGAAGTGCTAACAAGGACACACGCTTATTTAGTCATAGTTATATCAGATCCATGGGTATTGCGAGCGCCCTGAATAGCCATGGACTCGTGTTTGCAGCCATTCCGCCACTCCCCCTCTCCTCTAGGAACCGATTATTTCCTATATTTTGCAATAAGATTGTATTTTCTCGAAGTCTAGCAACATTATATATGATAAATATGGTATCAAACAAATCCTAGGAATATCAGCGGTTAAAAAATCGAATAATTTTTAAAGGAAAATAAATCGGAGATTTGTTGTGAAAGTTCATCCCGCCAGGCTTCTGGATCCGTTCCCGAGCTCGCAGATTCACCACCTGGCTCGGCCGCATGCCTAACGCATCCATAATTTCAATAGTCTTGCTTCAGCCATCACACCGTGCTTGTAACTCTAAGCCCCGCATTACGAGTCGCCGGCTCGTTGCAGGACCTGACTAATTTGAATCAACCTCAAAACCTGACTGTTGTGTTCCGATATTTCCAACTCTCTCCGTTGGCATAGCCCACAGTCTAGCAAGCAGTACGCCCCTTATTGCTCGTCATGTGAGCAGCAATCGATTGGCACCAGCGGAGAGGATGCGACGATACCTGAAGCAGCATTATGTCACACCAATAGGTTACCAATACTGATCGGTCCAATGATATACTAGAAACCAAGAAACAAATAGCATAGCTGAAGTTGTACCCGATTTCAATTTTTATATAAATAGCTTTCGTTTTCACACCTGTATCTATAATCCACGTATTCACTCTTCTTGTATAGTATCGAGACGAAGTTGGGATTCCCATATCCTCGCTTGCAAATATTGAACTTTCAAGAACATAATGATCGTGAACATATGACCATTATGATCACTATGTTATAATGACCCTTTCTGATGAGACATGATAAGACTACACAAGATATTTATCGCGCAACAATATGCTAACCTCAACACGGAATGTATATTCTGTTTTGTGAAACACGTATTTGGGGAGAGATGCCATGACTGATGGCGTCCACATGAACATCGTGTTTTGAATCGCTATTCATTTTACATTCAGAGGGAACTAGAAAGTGATAGATATTTTATTTCCTGTGGTGTTAGCATCGCGAATAAGGCGTGCAGGGCATTTTCATTTCTGCGCATGTGTATCACTATTGTTATGTTTTGAACACTATCTGAAATTCTGCACAAATAGACGAACCTCAGCCTAGTTTTAGCCATCTTGACGCACCTAGCGCCGAAAGACAAAGAAAATAGCAGACTGAAACCGCACAGGATGCCAAGTTTTGTTTCAAAGATTGTTCGAACCGGACTTTTTATAAAATTGACTGCAATGCTTCTCAAAGACGAATAAGTGAAAATCCAGCAAATATTGCTAAAGTTCGGCAAAACTCGATTCGATTTCCGCATTAACAACTACGAATCCAGACGTATTTGAAATCTGGTGGTGAATATCCCGCATTAAATAACACCGCAACAGACAAACACTATTCCAAGTGGTCCACAGGGCTACTTACTCTTAGCGGTTAACGACATGCAGTACGATTCAGACGCCAAAAAAACAAACTGATGTTCACACGCGAACTCGGCGTTTCGCTCCACATCTGGAACCGTCCCACCATGACCATTACACTACAGCGATACCACAGAAATAGTAGGACACTACTATCATCGGCATGACCAACATCGGCCGATCAGCTCCACCTGTGCTCAGTAAGGCCGCTCAGCAGAGACGCCACCAACACCGGTCCGGTCAGCTCCCCCAGTACCCAGTAGTGGCGGTTCGAGAGAAACGCCACCAGCACTGGCCTAGTCAGCTCCCACGGCACTCAGTAGGAAC
>JAOTOL010000462.1:0-20000 GCA_034440575.1 Imbricaverruca yamaguchii | reverse complement strand
GGGTTATAGCCGCCAGGAAACTGAAAGTAAGGAGAGGTACAGACTTTATTTTGACCAACAATATTATTTTAACTTTCAACACAACCGACCTTCCATCGGATATCAGGGTGGGCTACCTGCGTGTGAGAGTGAGGCAATTCCTCCCAAATCCCATGCGTTGTTTCAGATGCCAAAGATTCGGTCACACTACTCAGTTTTGCCGTGGCCGCCCAGCGTGCAGCAGATGTGCCTCCCATGATCACACGGGTGAACAGTGCTCCTCTGAGCAACCTTTTTGTACAAACTGCGATTCAGGACAGGTCCCCCACACGTCGTATGACCGTACATGTCCAAGTTACATTAGGGAGAAGGAAATTATTTTTTTGAAGCACACGCACAAAATATCGTTTAGGGAGGCCAGGGACCTCTATGAAAGATCGCACCCAAAAATATCGTATTCTTCTAGAACCAAAGCCAGCACAACCGCACCAAACGTACAGCCCGACAAGGCATGCGAGTTGATCGCACAACTTACAGCTCTTCTCCGAGCTTTTGGGGTGCCCCTCGCGTCGCCTACGATGAACAGACAGTACAGTGAAAATAACGACAAAACAACTAAAGCCCCACCCACCACCAAAGAGTGCGCGGAAGATGTTTTGCAGGCCTCTCAGCAGCCTACTCCTGACGGTGGGGAGTGGACCCAAGTCCACCGGCCCAGGAGGCCGGCGCGATCTTCCCCTTCCAAACCCGGTCCATCCCCGACTACCACATCTACCTATACCCCATCATCACCCAAATCCACGCCTACTCCTTCTCCCAAAGCCACCCTCGTTAACCCTATCACTTCGGCCATCTCAGGAGGGGGCATTCCCGCCTCCCGTCGCGTCCCGGTACAGCCTCCTCCGACATCGCGGCGATCGCAGATGACCGGGGCTCGACCAGGAGCTCCCGATATGGGGGTTTCGGGTCGAGTAAACCGTGACGGGTCGCGTGACCCCTCACTTGGCGAGCGTCCTGCCGGTCCGTCACAGGCCGAGGGCCTGCACGAATCCCTAGCCAGGACCTCTCGGGCACCCCCTGACGGTTCCTGGAGATGCGATGGGACCTCCACCCGTTCCCCTTGTGAGAACCCGCCACGCTCTTCCTCTATTGCCGGACGCAAAAGGGCACCACTCAATTTCTCCACCGAGCGGTGGTATCCCTAGGAATCGCCAGCGAGCGAATTCTGCGTCAGCGGGAGCTAGGATCCACACTGGTGGATCCTAATTAGGCATTCACGTAATTTTGGTTTTATTGAACTCTGATATTTGGATGTCCGGAGGCAGGGCAAGTTTGTATACATGGACACACACCACTTTGAAATTCTAAGACACTTATATGACAACTACGTCAACAGTTTTACAGTGGAACTGTCGTGGTTTTAGAACTAGCGTCCAAGACCTCCAGGTGGTCTTAAATCGGTACGGCCCTGTGGCGGTATGTCTTCAGGAGACAAAACTTTCATCTAACTACATCGTGTCGTTGAGTGGGTACTCGATATTTCGGAAGGATGTGGCGACTGATGCTGCGGCACACGGTGGAGTGCTACTAGCAGTCCATAACAGCATCCCCATGAGAGTACTAACTCTGCATACTACACTCCAGGCGGTTGCCGCTCGAATACTATTTGGTCACAGATGCATCTCAGTATGTTCCCGTATACCTGCCTCCAGGGAATGTGTTCCCCACCGTGGAACTCGCCAACTTGGTGTCTGAACTGCCTCGACCCGTCTTGCTTTTGGGCGATTTTAACGCTCACCACACGTTGTGGGGATGTGACGGTATCAACACCCGTGGTCGCCATTTGGAATCTCTAATCCTTAACGAAATGCTCTGCATTTTAAACACTGGAACACGAACACACTTCTCCAGACCGTCGGGAACCACTTCCACCTTGGACCTCAGCCTGGCCAGCCCGCAGCTAACGGAGTGCCTCGAGTGGACAGTGGACTCAGATCCACTGGGGAGCGATCATTTCCCAATCTGGTTGAGTTATCTGGACGGCTCAGTTTTAGGCCCGCGCCCGCAGCGATGGAATTTTAAGAAAGCGGACTGGGGTAGATTTCAGGAGAAAATTCAAGCTGCTTTCCGCTCAGAATCAAGGTCTCCACCACTGCCAGTGACCGAATTCACTGCACTTCTCCTGGAATGCGCCTCCTCAAGTATCCCCAGGACCTCTGGGCTTCCTCGACGCACCCCTGTGCCGTGGTGGACGGAAGGGTGCAGTGACGCTATTCGTGCTCGAAGACGCGCGTTTCGAGCCATCAACCGTAATAGCACCACAGCCAACTTAATAGAGTTCAGACGTGCTCGGGCCCTCGCTCGGCGCACTATGCGGGAGGCCAAGCGTGTTTCGTGGATTGAGTATGTTGGGTCACTCAATCGATCCTCGCCAACCTCATTAATTTGGTCTCGCATCAAGAGCATCTCTGGCCGATTTAATGCAGGCCCGATTCCCACGTTGACGGTCGGTAGCCGTGAAGTGACGAACCCGATTGACGTGGCGAACGAGATTGGCCATGCTTTGGCAGACGTTAGCCGCGCCGGCAACGGCGACCCACAATTTATGCGCCACAAGGCGCGCTGTGAATCGATTTCGATTGATTTTTCTACTTCAGAACATCCGTCATACAACAGTTGCTTTACTCTGGCTGAGATGGAATCGGCAATTAATTCGTTGCGCAATGTAGCCGAAGGACCCGATGAAGTGCACAATGAGCTGCTGAAGCACCTGCCTTCCTCTGTGGTCGCGGAGCTTTTACGTACCTTCAACCTGATATGGACTAATGGCGAGTACCCTCCATCGTGGTGCGAAGCTACAGTTATCCCACTGTTGAAACCTGGGAAACGTGGCCTGGACCCCTTAGATTATCGTCCAATCTCTCTGACGTCTGCATTAGGTAAACTAATGGAGAAACTCGTGAATGGACGCCTGTCCTGGTTCTTAGAAAAAAATGGCATATTCGTAAACACGCAGTGCGGCTTTCGGAAGAACAGGAGTACCATTGACCATATTTTAACACTGGACACCGAAGTACGCATCGCTTTTAAGAGGAAGCGACATCTAGGCGCGGTGTATTTTTGACATAGAAAAGACTTACGACACCACGTGGCGTAGAGGAATCCTGCTGAAGATCCACAAGCACGGAATTCGAGGACGACTTGGAACCTTTTTACAAAACTTCCTAGCAAATCGATGTTTTCGTGTACGTGTCGGTAACTGCCTGTCGAATTGGTTTATTCAAGAAAACGGAGTCCCACAGGGAAGTGTCCTGAGTGTGACCCTCTTCGGGGTAATGATCAACGATATTGGGGACTCGCTTCCTGTGACCATTGGGCGCTCCTTATATGTTGATGATTTCGCTATATGGTCATGTGCCTCACGTACACCGCCGATGGAGCGACAGCTACAGCTAGCCATCAGGTGCTTGGAGAAATGGGGAAACACGAATGGATTCCGCTTCTTTACAGTGAAAACCGTTGCCGTACACTTCTGTCGCCGCCGTTTATGTCCCAATATGAAAATCCTACTGTACAGGGAGGTGATACCGGTGCAACCGGTAGTGAGATTTCTGGGGGTGGAATTTGATTCACGCTTGACATACCGACAACATCTTAAAACGCTAAGAGATAAGTGTGTAAATACGTTAAATATCTTAAAATGTGTGGCTCGTGCGACCTATGGAGCAGACCGCGCATCGCTGCTTCTGCTGTACCGATCGCTTGTTCGGTCAAAGCTTGACTACGCGTGTTTTATTTATGACGGAGCTTCTTTGACGAATAAACGCATCTTGGGTGCGGTCCATCACTCTGCGCTTCGCATCATCACGGGTGCATTTCGAACTTCTCCAACGGCGAGTCTCCTTGCGGAAGTTCACGAATTTCCACTCTCTCTGCGGCGTGAACAGCTTGGCATGCGATATGCTTGCAAGCTACGGCAATATCCGGACCACCCAGCATACACCCATGCATTCTCCCACCGGATAGTAACGCTGTTCACAAACGAACACCCTGCGAGAGCAGTCCCCTACGGAGTGAGGATGAGACGACTTTTTTCTGAGAGCGGTCTCCGGCTCCAGGGGAGTTAGACGGACTGAGCACATTTCAACGCCTCCCTGGGAACTGATCACACCGGAAGTTGACACCTCCCTCGCCTACACAAAGAAATCCGATATTACACCACATGAATTCAGAGCAATTGCCATGGAACACATTGAATGTTACACTGGATTTGTTCCAACATTCACCGATGGATCCAGAACTGAGACCGGCGTAGGCAGCGCTTTTATTACAGGTACTGTGGTGAGAAGCTTTTCCATTCCAGCACATGCTTCTGTGTATTCTTCGAGCTGATTGCCATTCTGAAAGCTATCTGTTTCATCGAAGTATCAGATCATCTACCTCACATTATTTTGACGGATTCTTTAAGTAGCCTTTTAGCGTTGAGGACACACAATCCGTCAAACCCCATTTTACGTGACATCTTAACCCGTCTTACCAGTGTGTACCAGACAGGTAAAAGAGTGGTGCTATGTTGGATCCCGAGTCACGTTGGCATCCCAGGAAATGACCTTGCTGATGCTGCTGCAAAACGAGCGACGCAAGCTCCATGTTCACGAACTCTACCACAGCCCGTGACCACTTTCGAACCATTTCTGACTTTATGCTCACAAAGTGGCAAGGCTCGTGGAACGCAATACCCGACAACAAGTTGAAGGCGATCAAGAATCTCCTCGGAAAATGGAGTTCGTGCTCGCGTAGGATCAGGCGAGATGAGGTGGCACTATGTCGCTTGAGAATTGGACATACATATGCCACTCACTCTTACCTGCTAACTGGTGATGACGTGCCACGTTGCCCCAGATGTCACGCCCGCCTATCTGTGCGGCATGTCTTGCTGTCCTGTCCCGGCTACGAGGAGGAGCGTAAACGTCACTTTGGGCGTGCTCAGTCTTTGTCACTCAGCGAGGTTTTAGGCAACGACTCGGATATTGTTCGATCAGGGCGACTATTTGACTACCTCGCTGAAATATCATTTTCAGTAATATATGCACCAAGTTGAAAATGTTGAATATTCTTTTTTCTTTTTTTAAAGATGTACGATTCGTTGTGTCGACTATTATTATGCAAGCTTAACTAGCTAGGATGTGTGATATATCGACGTGTAAGTAAGCTGTGTTATGGGCGCTACATGACCAATGTAGTCGATGCGCCCTAAAGCCCTAATAACTAACTAACGAACGTTTCTAACAGAGTTGCTAGACACGTACTGTTTTAATCGTATGATATCTAACTGTGGGTGTTGTGACCCCGTAAATCAGCCGACCTACCATGCCCGGCACACGTCACGCCCGTACATGTCCGTCCGGCGCCGGCGACGCGGTCACCGGCCCTCGTCGGAACCGAGTCAGCGTTTTCGGGCCAACGCCCGGCTGCTGCGACCTGTACCGGCCTTCCGGCAGTGTCTGAGCCAGGGCTGTGGCCAGACCTCCGCGGTGAGACGTGTCTGGACTGTCGAGCCGCGCGGACCTGTCGCTGTCGGTCGCGTGCGTAAATTAACAACTGTATTTCGGCCTCCAAATTGAGAACTGAACGTGATTGCTGTCGGCCTGGAACATTATTGCGAGTGTCTCTATATATTCACTATACTTTCTGCACAATATATCGTACAGAGAACATATCATTTTTGGCATTCGGAGTTATCGCGACGCGCGGGTCCTCTAGTCTATCACGAGCCAAAAAGAAGGACCTTCACTACAACCGGTACCTGAGTGACCCGGATTCGACTGGTACCCGTGACTGCGGATTCAACTGGTGGACTTCGTCAACGACAACGCAGAACTTCAACGCGCCATTCAGCACGGACGGGGAAGGAATAAGTCTTCCGCACCATTAAGTAAGTCCGAGCAATATCCCAAAGTCCTTCCAAAAATACCGCCTCCGATTTTCGACCACGAATAGAACTGTAAAAAAAATTGCATAATCGTGTCGTATACCTACTGTGTGCCGAATATTGTACGTGTGACTTCTCGTGAACTGGAACTAAACTTGAAACATTTAATTATCCATAAGGTGAGCGAGAAAATCCCGAAATTTTTGTGAGTAAAAATTTTGTGAAAAATAAAATAAAACGTAACGTAATTAAACATGACTGAAATCACCTTTGACAGACTGGCGAAAAGCTTCAACAAAATTCGGTTGGAAATGAGGTCCCAAGGCATGACGCAAAAATATCAAACCTTTTTCTGGGGAGAGTCATAATAAATCAAAGCGATTGGATTCGCCATACTTGACCGCATCGAGTTTTGAAGTATGGATGAAGGGTATATGCAAATTATTTGCATGAAAAGCCTTTCTGGACCCGCAGCCAATTCATGCAACGCGTACTCAATCAACAACGAACTATGACGTGGGCACAAATTAAACAGATGATGCAAGAGAGATACTCTGACCTTTCGGACCAAAAAAGTTCTCAGAGTCTGAGAAAGATGAAACAACATCATGGCGAACTGGTGCAAAATTTTGGAGAGAGACTGCTCGTCCTGACACGTGAAGCGTACACGGACTTAGCAATCCAACCACTCAGGAAATTTTAGAGAGACGTTTTTAATAGAGGCGTGCATAGTAGCTCGTTAGCAAATAAATTATACAGGCAGTTCCGAACTCTGGAGGATGCCATCCAATTTGCAGTAAGGGAGCAGAAAGTAAACGGGGTTATTGGATGTGTAGAGGTGTCCAGAAAGAGGAACCAATGGAAGTTGATGAGAGTCATGTGGAAAAGAGACGACAGGATAGACAAATTGAGAAAACTTTTGTGTTGGCGATAGGTAATCAGTGGAAAATTTAGCGAAAGAACCAGAGACAGTGAAGCATTCAGTGACAGTCATCCTCAGCCTGGACCCTGAGTATTTAGCCCATCACAACGTTTCCCCCGACCGCCGCGAAACTACCCCTCTGGACCCAACTATGGACCCCTAGGCCACGACCCCCATGGGACCTAGCATGTGGAGAGCACCACCAAACCCAGCCTACCGTTGGTCTTCCGACGGCAGACCCATTTGTGTGCGGTGCAAATTGGTCACTGAGAGTCGGCGGTGCCGCACCAGCCCAAATCCCCTAGACATGCGGGAAACTAAAAAGCTCCGTTGTGAATGACCACCACAATGGAGCTGAAAATGAAGCAGAAACAAAAACAGGAACCACAGAGGAAGGAGAGTGAAAATATCAGATGGAAACGAGATCCAGAAAAACGTAAATAAAAACTGGCCCATGTCCAACAAGTTCGCATCAAGGTGAATACACCAGTGGCGTGGCTGCGCATAGGAAAACAAAAAGCTTATACGCTAGTGGACATGGGCCAGTTTTTTGTTTACGTTTTCTGGATCTCGTTATCTGATATTTTACTTTCCTTCACTGTGGTTCCTGTTTTGTTTTCTGCTTATTTTCAGCTCCATTGTGGTGGTCATTCACAACGGAGCTTCCGAATTCCCGCATGTCTATTGTTTGAGCAAGGCACTGCCGACCTATGTGGTGAATTTGTTCCGCACCGCACAAATGGGTCTGCCGTCGGAAGTCCAACGGTAGGCTGGGTTTGGTGGTGCTCTCCCACATGCTAGGAGTCCCCATGGGGGTCGTGGCCTAGGGGGTCCATGAGTTGGGTCTAGGGTAGTTTTGCGGCGGTCGGGAGAACGTTGTGATGGGCTAAAGTACTCGGGGTCCAGGCTGAGGATGGCTGTTACTGGAATGCTTCACTGTCTCTGTTTCTTTGCTATTTTTTCACTGATTGGCCTATCGCCAACACAAATTTCTCCAATTTGTCCATCCTGTCGTCCCCTTTTTCCCCCGGCTCTCATCAACTTCCATTGGTTCCTCTTTCTGGACACCTCTACACAACTCAATAACCCCGTTCTTTCTGCTCCCTTACTGCAAATTGGATGGCATCCTCCAGAGTTCCGGAACTGCTGCCTGTATAATTTATTTGCCAACGACTACTATGCGCCTCTATTAAAACGTCTCTCAAAATTTCCTGAGTGGTTGGATTGCTAAGTCCCGTGTACGCTTCACGTGTCAGGACATTGAGCAGTCTCTCTCAAATTTTGCACCAGTTCGCCATGATGTTGTTTCATCTTTCTCAAGACTCTCCTGAGAACTTTTTGGTCCGAAAGGTCAGAGTATCTCTTGCATCATCTGTTTAATTTGTGCCCACGTCATAGTTCATTGATTGTTACGCGTTATGAATTCGGCTGCGGGTCGAAAGCGTTTTCATGCAAATAATTTGCATATACTCTTCGTCCATACTAAAACTGATGCGGTCAAGTGGCGAATCAATCCGCAAAGTTTATTATGACTCTCCCCAGAAAAAGGTTTGATATTTTTGCGTCATGCCTTGTGCCCTCATTTCCAACCGAATTTTGTTGAAGCTGTCCGCCTGTCTGTCAAAGGTGATTTCAGTCATGTTTAATTACGTTACGATGTTTTATTTTTATTTTCAAAATTTTTTTTTTACTCACAAAAATTTCGGGATTTTCGCTCACCTTGTGGAGGGGAATTAAATGTTTCAAGTTTAGTTCAAGTTCACACGAGAAGTCACACGTACAATATTCGGTACACAGCAGGTATACGACACGATTATGCAATTTTTAACAGTTCTATTCGTGGTCGGAAATGGGCGGTATTTTCGGAAGGACTTTGGGATATTGCTCGGACTTTCCGCATGGTGCGGAAGACTTATTCCCTTCCCCGTCCGTGCTGAATGGCGCGTTGAAGTTCTGCGTTGTCGTTGACGAAGTCCCAGTTGAATCCGCAGTCACGGGCACCAGTCGAGTCCAGGTCGCTCAGGTACCAGTTGTAGTGAAGGTCCTTCTTCTTGGCTCGTGATAGACTAGAGGACCCGCGCGTCGCGATAACTCCGAATGCCAAAAATGATATGTTCTCTGCACGATATATTGTGCAGAAAGTATAGTGAATATATAGAGACACTCGCAATAACGTTCCAGGCCGATAGCAATCACTTTCAGTTCTCAATTTGGAGGCCGAAATACAGTTGTTAATTTACGCACGCGACCGACAGCGACAGGTCCGCGCGGCTCGACAGTCCAGACACGTCTCACCGCGGGGGTCTGGCCACAGCCCTGGCTCAGACACGGCCGGAAGGCCGGTACAGGTCGCAGCAGCCGGGCGTTGGCCCGAAAACGCTGACTCGGTTCCGACGAGGGGCCGGTGACCGCGTCGCCGGCGCCGGACGGACATGTACGGGCGTGACATGTGCCGGGCATGGTAGGTCGGCTGATTTACGGGGTCACAACACCCACAGTTAGATATTATACGATTAAAACAGTACGTGTCTAGCAACTCTGTTACATTACGTTAGTTAGTTATTAGGGCTTTAGGGCGCATCGACTACATTGGTCATGTAGCGCCCATAACACAGCTTACTTACACGTCGATATACTCTCACACATCGCTAGTAAGCTTGCATAATAATAGTCGACACAACGAATCGTACATCTTTAAAAAAGAAAAAGAATATTCAACATTTTCAACTTGGTGCATATATTACTGAAAATGATATTTCAACGAGGTAGTCAAATAGTCGCCCTGATCGAACAATATCCGAGTCGTTACCCTAAAAGCCTCGCTGAGTGACAAAGACTGAGCACGCCCAAAGTGACGTTTACGCTCCTCCTCGTAGCCGGGACAGGACAGCAAGACATTTGCACAGATGACGGGCGTGACATCTGGGAGACAACGTGGCGCGTCATCTTGATTAACAGGTAAGAGTGAGTGGCATATGTATGTCCAATTCTCAAGCGACATAGTGCCACCTCATCTCGCCTGATCCCCCGCGACGAACTCCATTTTCCGAGGAGATTCTTGATCGCCTTCAACTTGTTGTCAAGTATTGCATCACGAGCCTTGCCGCGCGCTTTGTGAGCATGAAGTCAGAAATGGTTCGAAAGTGGTCACGGGCCGAAGTGGTAGAGTTCGTGAACATGGGCTTGCGTCGCTCGTTTTGCAGCATCAGCAAGGTCATTTCCTGGGATGCCAACGTGACTCCGGGGGATTCAACACCACTCTTTTACCTGTCTGGTACACTGGTAAGACGGGTTAAGATGTCACGTAAAATGGGGTTTGACGGATTGTGTGTCCTCAACGCTAAAGGCTACTTAAAAGAATCCGTCAAAATAATGTGGAGTAGATGATCCTGACACTTCGATGAAACAGATAGCTTTCAGAATGGCAATCAGCTCGGAAGAATACACAGAAGCATGTGCTGGAATGGAAAAGCTTCCACCACAGTACCTGTAATAAAAGCGCTGCCTACGCCGGTCTCCAGTTCTGGATCCATCGGTGAATGTTGGAACAAATCCAGTGTAACATTCAATGTGTTCCATAACAGTAACTCTGAATTCATGTGGTGTAATATCGGATTTCTTTTGTGTGTAGGCGAGGGAAGTGTCAACTTCCGGTGTGATCAGTTCCCAGGGGAGGCGTTGAAATGTGCTCAGTCCGTCTAACTCCCTGGAGCCGGAGACCGCTCTCAGAAAAAGTCGTCTCATCCTCACCGTAAGGGACTGCTCTCGCAGGGTGTTCGTTTGTGAACAGCGTTACTATCCGGTGGGAGAATGCATGGGTGTATGCTGGGTGGTCGGATATTGCGTAGCTTGCAAGCATATCGCATGCCAAAGCTGATGCACGCCGCAGAGAGAGTGGAAATTCGTGAACTTCCTGGGGAGACTCGCCGTTGGAGAAGTTCGAAATGCACCCGTGATGCGAAGCGCCGACTGGACCGCACCCAAGATGCGTTTATTCGTCAAAAGAAGCAAATCATAAATAAAACACGCGTAGTCAAGCTTTGACCGAACAAACGTCAGTACAGCAGAACAGCGATGCGCGGTCTCCCATAGGTCGCACGAGCCACACATTTTAAGATATTTAACGTATTTACACACTTATCTCTTAGCGTTTTTAGATGTTGTCGGGTATGTCAAGCGTGAATCAAATTCCCACCCCCCGAAATCTCACTTCGGTTGCACCGGTATCACCTCCCTGTACAGTAGGATTTTCATATTGGGACATAAACGGCGGCGACAGAAGTGTACGGCAACGGTTTCACTGTAAAGAGCGGAATCCATTCGTGTTTCCCCATTTCTCCAAGCACCTGATGGCTAGCTGTAGCTGTCGCTCCATCGGCGGTGTACGTGAGGCACATGACCATATAGCGAAATCAATAACATATAAGGAGCGCAGAATGGTCACAGGAAGCGAAGTCCCCAATATCGTTGATCATTACCCCGACCGGGTCCTGCTCAGGACCCTTCCTGTGGGACTCCGTTTTCTTGAATAAACCAATTCGACAGGCAGTTACCGACACGTACACGAAAACATCGATTTGCTAGGAAGTTTTGTAAAAAGGTTCCAAAGTCGTCCTCGAATTCCGTGCTTGTGGATCTTCAGCAGGATTCCTCTACGCCACGTGGTGTCGTAAGTCTTTTCTATGTCAAAATACACCCTTAGATGTCGCTTCCTCTTAAGCGATGCGTACCTCGGTCATCCAGTGTTAAAATATGGTCAATGGTACTCCTGTTCTTCCGAAAGCCACTGCGTGTTACGAATATGCCATTTTCTAGAACAGGACAGGCGTCCCATTCACGAGTTTCTCCATTGGTTTACCTAAGCTGGAACGTCAGAAATTGGACGATAATCTAAGGGTCCAGGCCACGTTTCCAGGTTTCAACGGTGGGATAACTGTAGCTTCGCACCACGATGGAGGGTACTCGCCATTAGTCCATATCAGGTTGAAGGTACGTAAAAGCTCCGCGACCACAGAGGAAGACGGGTGCTTCAGCGGCTCATTGTGCACTTCATCGGGTCCTTCGGCTCCACATTGCGCAACGACTTAATTGCCGATTCCATCTCAGCCAGAGTAAAGCAACTGTGGTATGACGGATGTTCTGAAGTAGAAAAAAATCGAAATCGATTCACAGCGCGCCTTGTGGCGCATAAATTGTGGGTCGCCGTTGCCGGCGCGGCTAACGTCTGCCAAAGCATGGCCAATCTCGTTCGCCACGTCAATCCCGGGTTCGTCACTTCACGCCTACCGACCGTCAACGTGGGAAGCGGGCCTACATTAAATCGGCCAGAGATGCTCTTGATGCGAGACCAAATTAATGAGGTTGGCGAGGATCGATTGAGTGACCCAACATACTCAATCCACGAAACACGCTTGTGCCTCCCATAGTGCGCCGAGCGAGGGCCCGAAGGCACGTCTGAACTCTATTAAGTTGGCTGTGGTGCTATTACGGTTGATGGCTCGAAACGCGTCTTCGAGCACGAATAGCGTCACTGCACCCTTCCGTCCACCACGGCACAGGGGGTGCGTCGAGCAAGGGGGAAGGTCCTAGGGATACTTGAGGAGGCGCATTCCAGGAGAAGTGCAGTGAATTCGGTCACTGGCGATTGGTGGAGACCTTGATTCTGAGCGGAAAGCAGCTTGAATTTTCTCCTGAAATCTACTTTGATCCGCTTTCTTAGATTCCATCGCTGCGGGCGCGGGCTAAAGCTGAGCCGTCCAGATAACTCAACCAGATTGGGAAATGATCGCTCCCCCAGTGGATCTGAGTCCACTGTCCACTCGAGGCACTCCGTTAGCTGCGGGCTGGCCAGGCTGAGGTCAAAGGTGGAAGTGGTTCCCGACGGTCTGGAGAAGTGTGTTCGTGTTCCAGTGTTTAAAATGCAGAGCATTTCGTTAAGGATTAGAGATTCCAAATGGCGACCACAAGGTGTTGATACCGTCATCCCCACAACGTGTGGTGAGCGTTAAAATCGCCCAAAGCAAGACGGGTCAGAGGCAGTTCAGACACCAAGTTGGCGAGTTCCACGGTGGGGAACACATTCCCTGGAGGCAGGTATACGGAACATACTGGGGGTCATCTGTGACCAAAGTATTCAGGCGGCAACCGCCTGGAGTGTAGTATGCAGAGTTAGTACTCTCATGGGGATGCTGTTATGGACTGCTAAGAGCACTCCACCGTGTGCCGCAGCATCAGTCCTGACCCCCTTCCGAAATATCCAGTACCCACTCAACGACACGATGTAGTTAGATGAAAGTTTTGTCTCCTGAAGACATACCGCCACAGGGCCGTACCGATTTAAGACCACCTGGAGGTCTTGGACGCTAATTCTAGGGGCACGACAGTTCCACTGTAAAACTGTTGACGTAGTTGTCATATAAGTGTCTTAAATTTCAATCTGGTGTGTGTCCATGTATACAAACTTGCCCTACCTCGGACATCCAAATATCAGAGTTCAATAAAACCAAAATTACGTGAATGCCTAATTAGGATCCACCAGTGTGGATCCTGGCTCCCACTGACGCAGAATTCGCTCGCTGGCGATTCCTAGGGATACCCACCGCTCGGTGGAGAAATTGAGTGGTGCCCTTTTGCGTCCGGCAATAGAGGAAGAGCGTGGCGGGTTCTCTGGGGAACGGGTGGAGGTCCCATCGCATCTCCAGGAACCGTCAGGGGGTGCCCGAGAGAGGTCCTGGCTAGGGATTCGTGCAGGCCCTCGGCCTGTGACGGACCGGCAGGACGCTCGCCAGTGAGGTCACGCGACCCGTCACGGTTTGCTACGACCCGAAACCCCCATATCGGGAAGCTCTGGTCGAGCCCCGGTCATCTGCGATCGCCGCGATGTCGGAGGAGGCTGTACCGGGACGCGACGGGAGGCGGGGAATGCCCCCCCTCCTGAGATGGCCGAAGTGATAGGGTTAACGAGTGGCTTTTGGGGGAGAAGGAGTAGGCGTGGATGTGGGTGATGATGGGGTATAGGTAGATGTGGTAGTCGGGGATGGACCGGGTTTGGAAGGGGAAGATCGCCGGCCTCCTGGGCCGGTGGACTTGGGGTCCACTCCCCACCCGTCAGGAGTAGGCTGCTGGAGGCCTGCAAAACATCTTCCGCGCACTCCTTTGGGTGGGTGGGGCTTTAGTTGTTTTGTCGTTATTTTCACTGTACTGTCTGTTCCAATCGAAGGCGACGCGAGGGGGCACCCCCAAAAGCTCGAGAAGAGCTGTAAGTTGTGCGATCAACTCGCCATGCCTTGTCGGGCTGTACGTTTGGTGCGGTTGTGCTGGCTTTGGTCTCTAGAAGTATCACGATATTTTTGGGTGCGATCTTCTCATAGAGGTCCCTGGCCTCCCTAAACGATATTTTGTGCGTGTGCTTCAAAAAAATAATTTCCTTCTCCCCTAATGTAACTTGGACATGTACGGTCATACGACGTGTGGGGGACCTGTCCTGAATCGCAGTTTGTAAAAAAAGGTTGCTCAGAGGAGCACTGTACCACCCGTGTGATCATGGGAGGCACATCTGCTGCACGCTAAGCGGCCACGGCAAAACTGAGTAGTGTGACCGAATCTTTGGCATCTGAAACAACGCATGGGATTTGGGAGGATTGCCTCACTCTCACACGCAGGTAGCCCACCCTGATATCCGATGGAAGGTCGGTTGTGTTGAAAGTTAAAATAATATTGTTGGTCAAAATAAAGTCTGTACCTCTCTTACTTTCAGTTTCCTGGCGGCTATAACCCCGAAAGTTGCCAGCCCGTCTACGATCTCATCCTCTGTAACATCTCTTAGGTCAAAGCAGTCAATTACTCCACGCGAGGTGTTTTTGTACTATGTGGTTCTACGGTGATTGTGATCGTCTCGTCCTCCTTTTTCCCGTTCGTACGCACGCCATACACAAACTCAGATGATCGCAGTGCTGCGTCAGCCTGTTCTGCTGCCGCAAATTCTACCTCAGAGCACCGTCCTTCAGCCTTTCGCATCTTATAATCCTACCGAACCTGTCACATCCGTCCCGCCTTTGGAAGGGGGACAGGGACGCAAGACTCTTGCTAATTCCACGGAAAATCAGCACACGTGGGACGGGGGTACCATCCGATGGAGAGCTCCGATCACGTCGTATATGGGGGTTGGTCTGGCCCCCATGAGAGGACCAGGGGTGTTTTTTGGGTTGTTGATGCCATGTAGTGCGTTTGGTTTCAGCTCCCCGGGCGCCCCACCGCATAGGGCCCTACTGGGGGGACGCCTGGGTCCCGCAACTGGAGGTCGCCAGGCGCCCGAGGAGCTATACGGGGCGGCAGCGCCTTAGTCCGGCCGGGAGAAACTCTGCAACCCCGACCGGAATCCAACGCCGCCCACCCCTTGACCCCGGCCGGCCGGGCCGGTGGGCACTGGGAAGATTCCCAGGCCCCGGCCCGAGGCGACCAGCCACTTGGCCCGCGTGAGGCCCTGCAGGACCCGCCCGCCCCTCCGGGATATCAGGACCAAAGAGGTGTGTTGGTCCCCCGATCACAACTGGCACCGTGCGACGGGGACCTCAACCTCCAGGACTCCGTCAACCCCGGGGGACGGGCCGTGGGGCGCGGCTACTCGATAAAACAGAGCTGGTGGGCAGGGCCGGGAAGTTGCCCTGCCTGCTCATAGCTGGGATAGTTAGTGTTGTAGGGCTAGGTGAAGGACAGGGATTGGGATGAGATGGGAATTGGAATAGGGGCGCATGGATGGAAGGACGAGCGAGGCACTCTTAGTCTGACCTCTCCCCGGCCGCCTGGTGGTCTGGCCACCGGATCCTTGAGGCACGCAATCCCCCACCACGGAAAGGTGATGCCTCATCGGGGGTGTTAGAAACGTTCACCAACATCCAACATAACCCATTAATGCCTATCTACCTATCTACCCAACCCTATTAGCTCCATCGTACTTAACACATGTGGCTCGAGTGCCCTGTCAATAATTTTCAGTGCAATTTCAATGTACAGTGTGCCCCCCTTAGCATAAGTATAAGCCAATCCACTACCATTCAGGACTAATCCACATGTTGCACCAAAAAAAAACGATTAATTCTATTTTAAAATTAACGAACTGAGGGAGCTGATTTAACATGAGCAGGCAGCCTTGCCACTGATCAATAATGTTTTGACAGTGACCTGTTGTTTAGCTGTTCTACACCTTAATTTGTCTAACCTGGAAGTGATGATCCCATGTTACAGTCTAAATAGAAGGGCATCATTAACATTTACCTGATCTAGCTATTTAATGATTGCATGCATTTCAATCATATTACCCCTTAATCTCCTGTACTCCACTGTTTACATATATAATGCCAATTATAAGTTACCTAGTTCACTGATGGTTCTAATGGCTTTGCGCTTCACTCTTTCAGGTATATCTGTGTTTTTTTGTAAGTGGGGGCTCCATGCCTGTACGTAATATTCTAAGTGGGGTTGTACATAGGCTGAGTACAGTTTTCATGACTACCTTGTTTTTCTACCTCACCCTACTATTAATGATTTCAAGCATTCTGAATGCTGGATTCCAAGCTGAATTACCATTTGTTCTGCTATTAGGTCATTTTACACCAACACACCTGAATATCTTTCCTCGTTAATACCACTCAGTTTCCTACCTCCCATTGTATATCTGGAAGTCTCACTACCAGACCCCAGTCGCATAAGCTTCCATTTTCATAGTTGAAAGACATCTGCCAATGATAGGATCACTTTTTAGGTCCTACTTGTCTAGTTGAACATTACTATGTAGACCACTACTGTTAGCCACTCCTACCAGCCTCATGTCATCAGCAAATTTGAACACCTTATCCTTAACCCCTACCTGAATGTTATTCACAAAAATGATAGATTAAAAAGAATGAATTTAAAGTAGAATACAACTAAAGAAGAATATACTTAAAAATAATATAATTAGATAATAATATAATTAATGAAGAATATAATTCAAGAAAAATATAATTAAAGAAGAATATAACTAAACAATATAATTAAAGAAGAATATAATGAAAGAAGAATATAATCAAAGAATAATTAAAAAAAAAACAATTAATGAAGAATGTTTTAACAACACATGATCTGATATAACTGACAAAGTTAAGAAGAGTCAAAGGAATCAAAATTCAGAGGCTAAAAGTATCAAAGAAAAATATTGAAAAAATAATAAGTAAAAACAAGCCAAATGAACACGCCAAAGGAACGTGTCCAAAGCATCATGTAAAAGAAGACATAAACAAGTTAACAGAGCAGGTTAAAATAATAGAAGGAAAAAATACAAGTAAAAGAACAGCAGTTGAAAGAGTCCAAGTGAAAAGGGCAAGATGGAAGAGTAAAAATGTAAAGAATGGAAGAAAAATCCACTTTTCGCATACCTAGAACCAACCAAACCTGGCAAATTACCCACCTGAAATGCCCAAATGTATGTAGGTACCCTACAAACCTGCTATGCTTACTTCAATTGTATATATGCTATTGCACTATTTTACTGCACTATTAATGCACTGACATTTTAACAGATATAGGTACATATAAATCAATTACGCGCAGTTATTTTCATTTCGAAATCAGTAGTGCCCTGGATTCACCGTCAGATAAACATCTTACCCACCGTCACCTGCCACGCACACCTGACGCGAAGCTACTTCAGCGATGGCCGAACAAAAATAGAGATGGTGATATCAATCGTAAGCTATGTTCTGAAACACCAACTTTTAAAACCACTAATCATAATTTCGAACCATTGATATTTATTGGTCAATTAGGAATTAGTACTAACCTAATTTATAGTTGTATTCATGAAACATTGATCTTAGCAGCAGGAGTCTCGTCACCACTATTTCCACTAGAACAGGAACTTACACAAGCTTGACCGACTTCTAGTTCACACAGATTCACACACACACACACACACACACACACACACACACACACACACACACACACAAACACACAAACACACAAACACACACACACAAACACACAAACACACACACACACACACACACGCGCGCGCGCGCACACACACACACACGCGCGCGCACACACACACACACACACACACACACACACACACACACTCACACACACACCCATACGTGTAAGGCGTGCAAAGCGAGGACTGTGACTCGTCACCGACTATCGAGGACCATATGAAGGCACCAGTTGACAAGGCTCAGACTTCGAATGGTACTAGTCGTGCATGTCTAGTCATGCTCTGTCTATAGAGTTACGGAGAAAAATATCATGACAGGCCATCAGAGCGAAACTGAATACCGAGGACCGATGCGATAACCGAGGACCGATTTCGCACGGGCGCAACCAGGGGGTGCAACTGCGGGCGTTTGCTCCTTTCCTTGCTCAAAGCGTTTTTCAAGCGAAGGCGCCTCTCAAGTAGAAAGGCACCTCATCCAGGGAAATAGTGACACATCCGGAGAAATGGTGAGCCTCCAGAAAGTAAATACTCGAATAATCAAATTCCCTTCATCCGCCCCTGTCGGTGTGTGAACTGTGCGGACGTGCTGTGAATATCGAGGACCGTGTGTGAAGGGTTCCCACTACCATCCACCACATACGAGGACCGCTTTATACCCATCCACGTTGTCTTCTCAAACGCCCTGTGCGGTATCGACGCTGATCACAGCCACAAGTATATGATAATGAGTCTGGCACCTGGCATCAAGCAGCAAGACGCAGCTTGACATCCGCTAGGAAGCAACGTATATTTCCTGGTGACGTCGACTATTTCCCTTGTAACTTAATTTCGGTAATTCGAAGTCAAGATCACGGAGCATCATGAAATTGTATTGAACATCAGATGCTCCTTAGTGCGACCGTACTGAAATGCTGTAATAATGTTGTTTGAAATACAATGTGTTCTCCTTAATTTTCCGCTGCTACCAAGCTTGCACAGTAGTGGAGAGCGGCAAGGGGAAGCATTCCATAATATATACAATGACTTTCAATCATTCTTCAAACCCGAATGCATCGGACACAATGTGAAAACATGCGATATGACAAGATAAAGGCCATCTTCCCTCACCCGTCTCCCATTTCACCTTGAAACGTTAAGCTCTACGTCAAGTTTGGAGGACTATCGAGCGCTCCTTCCGGGCGCAGGGGAACCGACTGGACCAAATGCTGGTGGCGCCTTTGCCGAATCCCCCTGCTGCGGGAATTAACAAACAAACAAACAATGGTAAGGAACGGCAACGAAATCAGCACGCGTAATCTGGAACTTTAGTAACTTTTATGATAAAATGACCTTTTGGGATGATTGCAAGGATTTTCTTTTCGCCGCCGACATAATACGATACTCTGTCCTGCTGAGTATCGTGGAAGTGACTGGACCGGTGCTGATGGTGTCCCTGATGAGCCGTCCCTACTTAACACCGTTGGAGCTGGCCGAACTGGTGATGGTGGCGTCTCTGTCGAGCAGTCCTTGCTGACTACTTGGGGGGAGCTGACTGGACAGGTTCTGCAGCGTCCTGCCAAGCCCCTGAATGCCGTCAGAGTAGCGAACCAGTACTGGCGGTGTCACTGCTGAGTCACCTCTACTGAGTACCGAAGTGGAGTCGACCGATCGATGCTAGTTGCATAAGGACCGAACGGTTCCTACTACGTAACGAGGAAGCTGATCTGACCAGTGTTGGTGGCATCCCTGCCGAGCAACGCCTGCTGAGTGTGGGGTGCTGGCCGGCGACGCTGGCGGCCTGCAAACCATGCGGCCCATACATGCACCGTGGGAGCTGGTGCTGGTGGGGTACGTGCCGAGCGGTTCCTGCAGGTGCCGTGGGGCTGACTAGGCCAGTGCTGGTGGCGTTTCTCTCGAACCGCCACTACTGGGTGGGGGGAGCTGACCGGACCGGTGTTGGTGGCGTCTCTGCTGAGGCGGCCTTACTGAGCACCGTCGGCCGATGTTGGTCATGCCAATGATAGTACAGTGTCCTACTATTTCTGTGGTATCGCTGGTGTAATGGTCATGGTGGGACGGTTCCAGATGTGGAGCAAAACGCCGAGTTCGCGTGTGAACATCAGTTTTGGCGTCTGAATCGTACTGCATGTGTTAACCGCTAAGAGTAGTAGCCTGTGGACCGCGGAATAGTGTTTGTCTGTTGCGGTGTTATTTAA
>JAOTOL010000461.1:37500-70732 GCA_034440575.1 Imbricaverruca yamaguchii | reverse complement strand
AACTAGGTGGATTGAATGCAACTTTTTTTCGCAAATCAACTTCCGCGGGCTCAAACACGTGCGCGTGCATCGGTAGAGACAAGACAACACGATTGCAAAAATATATAATATGTTCTAGATACCGCGCACGAATCGTTTTCAAAATATTTCTTCGCCGCCAGGCGTCGAAGTCTCCATTGATTGAAGCATGGCACGTAAAAAGATAGCACCACGCGCGTCGGACTCCGCAGCTGGCGCGGACCCCTCTAACGTGTCGCAACTAACCCCTCTAACGTGACAAAAAAGGGCGTGCAGCAGAGTTCAGAGGCGAAGCAGCTCAGTGACATGGACGCAGACGTGGAAGAGAGCAGTGAGGACTCTGAAATGGATGGTGTGGAGGAGGCTGGTGCTAGCTATTCTGATTCGCTAAGCTCTGATGACGACGTCTGTGGTAGTGGAGGACAAAACCGCCGACAGCTTCCCAACTTCTCGCGAATGTGTGATCGGTATGGTACCTCTGACCGCTCCGCTGCCGGCTTGCTGAACGCAGCTCTAGTAGATTATGGGATAATCACACACAACAGCAAGGCTGAGCTGGTTGACCGCAATAAAATCCGGCGACAGAGAGACAAATGGGGTAAGAAGGAAGTGGATGAGAGCTCAAAGGAAAACCGACGTGATCGCCTGGTGGGATTTTATTATGATGGTAGGGAAGATATAACGCTGAATAGAGTGGGTAACAAGAACAAGATGGTCAAAGAACTGCATGAAGTAGTCGTTGCTGAACCAGGCCACCGGTACGTCGACCATGTGTCTCCACAGAGCGCCGGTGCTGCGGACATAGCCAAAGAGATGTTGGCTGTCATTCAGGAAAATGATGCCCATCCAGTGGTGATAGGGTCGGACGGCACATCGGTGAATACAGGCCGCAATAGCGGTGTTAACAGGAGGATTGAATTGGGTGTTGGTCGTCCTCTCCAGGAAGCTATTTGCGGCATACACACCAACGAACTGACGCTCAGACACGTGTTCAAGGACGCTGATGGCGAGACGAGTGGCCCGTCCTCCTTCAAAGGGCCGATTGGTAAGGCCATTCAGGGTGATTTGACTGCACTGCCCCTTGCTCAGTTTAAGCCTGTGAGGGGTCAAGTGCCTCCCATTCCAGCCGATGTTCTGAAGGAGATGAACAAAGACCAGCAGTACCTGTGCAACATGTGCATGGCAGTCCAAGCAGGACCAGGACAAGTCCTCCAGCGTGTGCTGTCTGCAGACCCTGGTCCAATCCATCAGGCCCGCTGGGTGACTCTGGCGAACAGGATCCTCCGCCTGTACGTGTCGACGGAGTCGCCAACGCCGAAGCTAGTGAGGGTGGTGTTCATGATACTGAACCAGTACGTCCCTGGGTGGTTTATGTACAGAGTTCGCCCACACATCAGTGATGGAGCTAAAAACTTGTTCGAACTGATCCGTCTGTCGAGGAAGTTGCCTGAAGATGACCGCAACATTGTGCAAAAGGTTCTGAAACGCAACGGGTTCTGGGCACACAGTGAGAACATCCTCGCCGCCATGCTGACCGACAGCCGACAGGAGACGAGGGTGGCGGCCGTGGAGCGGATCAGGATGTGCCGAGCCAAGAGACGCGAGGACGATGACCCGGATGACATCAGACAGTTCGTCGTTCCGGACATCAACTTCGATGCCGATGACTACCAAGAAATGATCGACTGGACAAATGCAACAGAGCCACCACTGACCATGGACATGTCAGACGAGGAAATCACAGCGGCTGTGCAATGTGAACACCCCATGGACTTCAGCGCATTTCCATGTCACTCACAAGGCGTGGAACGTTGGGTAAAGGAGGTGACAGATGCGGCACAGAAGAAGGCCGGGTACTCGGCACGCCATGCTCTGATTCTGGCCAAAGCACGGTCCAGAGCCGATCTTCCGGTGATGGATACAAAGAAGGACTTTTACAGCTGGCTTCAGGGAGCCGGTCGTTCCTGAGTTCAGCTTCGCCATTCTGAGGTGACCTGTCGCCATGATTTGGTACCATAATCTATTGCCATGCGTTGAAAGTTGAAAGTGTTTCCTAGACAAAACGCACAGCCGATATTCAGGACGTCTGTTGATGATTGAAATGATGGTTTAGTTGATATGGTGTGTTTAAATGGTTGCAAGTACAGAGTTAGGCAGACTCGTATTTATGTTCCTACATAGATGGTGGTGATCACAAGTTTCCGAAAACTGCAATGCAATAACTGCAATAAACCTCGGTTGAACGTATCTCTTGTTATGCAAAACTGAAAACGTGGCCAAAAATGTAAATATTGTGCACCTCTAATCACGTAATTGTTGCTGACGGTTCATTACATAATTAAAGCTTCGGTGTTATAGACATGCAGACACTAGTAAGCTTGGCAACGGTAGCCGAGAATTAGTGGGGGAATAGCGTGAACAAGACTTATGGTGTTATGTTCTTATAACAAGGCAAAGACTAATGGAGACTTCAACGCTTGGCGGGGCTAAGAACCGTTTCAAAAACGTTTCGTGCGCGGTATCTATAATATTTTTGAAAAATGTTTAGCCGCGATTTTCCGTCTATGAACATTCACGCGCACGCGTTTTGACCCCGCGGAAGTTGGTTTATAATTTTCGATCCACCCTACTGAGCCGTTCGAGGTAGCTGCGCGAGCGTATGGCCGACCTGCTGGGCGACGGCGGCGTGATGAAGCTGGTGCGAACGGCCGGCGCCGGCGCCCAGGTGCCGTCCCCGGCAGCCGCGTGCTCGTCCACTACGTCGGCCAGTTCGAGGGCTTCGACGAGCCGTTCGACTCGACGTACGTGCGCGCAACCGCGGCCGGCCAGAGACGCACCTAGTGGGGCCCAACAGCCCGGTGAGTGTCCGCCATGAGACATGGTGCTGGGCCCAACAGTCCGGTGAGTGTCCGCCCGGGTCGGGCCCGCGTCCGGTGAGTGTCCACCATCAGATACGGTGATGCTGGTGGGGCCCAACAGCCCGGTGAGTGTCCGCCCTCAGACAGGGTGATGCGGATGTGCCCCGACAGCCTGCGTGAGTGTCTGTTTACTGACATAGTGCTGGGCCCGACAGCCCGGTGAATGTCCGCCATCAGACATGGTGCTGGGCCCGACAGCCCGGTGAGTGTCCACCTTCAGAGAGGTGCGGACGGGGCCCGACAGCCCGGTGAGTGTCCACCTTCAGAGAGGGTGCTGCGGATGGGGCCCGACAGCCTGGTGAGTGTCCGCCCTCAGAGAGGGTGCTGCGGACGGGGCCCGACATCCTGGTGAGTGTCCGCCCTCAGGATGGTGATGCTGGTGGGCCCGACATCCCGGTGAGTGTCCGCTCTCAGAGAGGGTGATGCTGGTGGAACCCAACATCCCGGTGAGTGTCCGTTCTCAGAGAGGGTGATGCTGGTGGGGCCCAACGTCCCGGTGAGTGTCCGCTCTCCAAGAGATGGTGATGCGGACGGGGCTCGACATCCCGGCGAGTGTCCGCTCTCAGAGATGGTGATGCGGACGGGTCCCGACAGCCTGGTGAGTGTCCGCCCTCAGAGAGGGTGCTGGGCCCGACAGCCCGGTAGTGTCTGCCCTCAGAGAGGTGCTGCGGACGGAACCCAACATCCCGGATGGGGATATCCGCCCTCAGACAGGGTGCTGCGGACGGAACCCAACAGCCCGGTGAGTGTCCGCCCTCAGGGTGCTGCGGACGGAACCCAACAGCCCGGTGAGTGTCCGCCCTCAGAGAGGGGTATTAATGCTGGTGAGGCCCAACATCCCGGTGAGTGTCCGCTCTCAGAGATGGTGATGCGGTGGGGCCCAACATCCCGGTGAGTGTCCGCCCTCAGAGATGGTGCTGCGGACGGGGCCCGACATCCCGGTGAGTGTCCGCCCTCAGAGAGGGTGCTGCGGGTGGGGCCCGACAGCCCGGTGAGTGTCCGCCCTCAGACAGGAGGGTGATGCGGATGGGCGCCCGACAGCCCGGTGAGTGTCCGCCTACAGACAGGGTGCTGTGGATGGGGCCCGACAGCCTGGTGAGTGTCCGCCCTCAGAGATGGTGCTGCGGACGGGTCCCGACATCCCGGCGAGTGTCCGCTCTCGGTCACCGCTGGGTGCGGCCAGTGCGACAGGGTGCTCCGAAGGCGATTCAACTGGAGCCCTGGTCGTGGAACCGGTGTGCTGTAATTTAGACATTGTGTACGTGCAAATAACATGATATGTAGCTAACACATTGTAGTGTGTTGCATTGTTGGTAGTTACCCAGTGGCCACACGCGGGGGCTGGACGCTGACAAAAGTAGCTTCGTTGACAGTATGCCCAATAGGCAACCCTGGTATTCGATCGGGCATTGAATACATATTTAATTAAGTGTGTTATGTCAATGAGCAATGCAAACGATATTTTCATATCCAGATGTTGCATGTACAATATCTCCATTACTTTTGTAGTCGGGGACGATGACGCCGCTTTTATTTACAGTTGCTGCCAGGCCTGAACCAAGTGCTTCTCAGCATGAAGAAGGGCGAGACATGTCTGGCACTGGTCAGTCCGGAATACGCCTATGGCAAGATGGGCTGCCCGCCGCGCATCCCGGGAGGTTGGTGATTGCCACCCAGATGTAGTGCTGGTGGTGGGGAGTCTGATGGCTACCCGGCTATGGTGCTGGTGGTGGAGGCTCTGGATGGTTACCTGGCTATGGTGCTGGTGGTGGGGAGTCTGATGGACCCAGGTGCGGGGTTACCCACAGCTGGGTGGGAGTCTGATGGTTACCCAGCTGGCGTGTGGTGGTGGCGGGGGAGTCTGATGGTTACCTAGATATGGTGCTGGTGGTGGGGGAGTCTGATGGTTACCCGGCTGTAGTGCTGGTGGGGAGTCTGATGGTTACCCGGCTATGATGCTGGTGGTGGGGAGTCTGATGGTTACCCAGCTATGGTGCTGGTCATGAGGTAGTCTGATGGTTACCTGGCTATGGTGCTGGTGGTGGGGGAGTCTGATGGTTACCCAGCTATGGTGCTGGTGGTGGGGAGTCTGATGGTTACCCAGCTATGGTGCTGGTGGTGGGCGGGTTCGGGGGGGAGTCTGATGGTTACCCGGCTATGGTGCTGGTCATGAGGGTAGTCTGATGGTTACCTGTCTATGGTGCTGGTGGTGGGGAGTCTGATGGTTACCCAGCTATGGTGCTGGTGGTGGAAGGACCCTGTCTGGGGTGGTATGGTTACCCAGCTGTAGTGCTGGTGATGGGGAGTCTGATGGTTACCCAGCTATGGTGCTGGTGGTGGAGAGTATGGGTGGGTTACCCGGCGGGAGATGGTGCTGGTGGTGGGGGAGTCTGATGGTTACGCTGTTGAGCATGGTTGCGTGCTGGTGGTGGTGGGAGTCTGATGGTTACCCAGCTATGGTGCTGGTGGTGGGGGGAGTCTGATGGTTACCTGGCTATGGTGCTGGTGGTGGGGAGTCTGATGGTTACCCAGCTATGGTGCTGGTGGTGGGGAGTCTGATGGTTACCCGGCTATGGTGCTGGTGGTGGGGAGTCTGATGGTTACCCGGCTATGGTGCTGGTGGTGGGAGTCTGATGGTTACCCAGCTATGGTGCTGGTGGTGGAGAGTATGTAGGTTATCCAGCTATGGTGCTGGTGGTGGGGGAGTCTGATGGTTACCCGGCTGTAGTGTTGGTGGTGGTGGGAGTCTGATGGCCACCCAGATGTAGTGCTGGTAATGGGGAGTCTGATGGTTATCCAGCTATGGTGCTGGTGGTGGTGGGAGTCTGATGGTTACCTGGCTATGGTGCTGGTGGTGGGGAGTCTGATGGTTACACGGCTGTAGTGCTGGTGGTGAGGTAGTCTGACGACCACCAGGCTGTAGTGCTGGTGATGGGGTGAGTCTGAGATGTCCTTGCTGTGCATGACTGTGTGAACTGTGGGACTATCGGATACTGCGTGGCGCCATAACACTGCTGTGGCCGTCAGACTGCGTGGCGCCATAACACTGCTGTGGCCGTCAGACTGCGTGGCGCCGTGACACTGCTGTGGCCGTCAGACTGCGTGGCGCTGTTCGAGGTGACGGTCGTCTCGTTCACGGACTCGACTGACGCCGACGAGTACGACATCCTAACTGAGGAGGAGCAGAAGAAGTGCTCGTTCGAGACGCGCATCCGCGCCATCCGCTGTCACCACGCGACCGGCAATGAGCTGTACTCGCGCGGCGAGCACTACAAGGCGGCCAAGAGGTCAGTGTCGCCGGCCGGCTGGCTCGCGGTAATGATTGCGCAAATGATCGCGCTAATTATTAATTGTGGGCGAAACGCCCTAAAGCCCCCCCCCCCCCCGGCTCGCGGTGACCCGGGGCTCCGCACTGTAACATGTAACGGGAACATTGTCAGCGAGTGTGCTGCGAGTGACATGGTGTTCAAGTGGAGTTGATGCTGACATAGTTAGCAGGTGATGGACAAGGCTAGATAAAACTAGCTTTATCCGTGTCAGTGTTTTTCATTGGTTATACGGGCGGTGCAGTGGTAAGGTATTGGCATGTACCAGTCCCGTTGTGTGGGAAGCAATATAACCCACACGGTGACCCCCCGGGGAAGCGTAGCACGGGGAAGCACACGATGCTAGTTGTGGGGGTTGAGCTGGATTTATAACTGGTGAGAATATCGATGGTTCAGAGCATTTGAAACAGCCCATTCTTCATCCTGCCTAGGACGAAGATTCCGCAGTAATGAATAGTGTCAAATTTTAAGCGTCCTAACCCCAGATGGATAAGGATATGCCTTGTAGCATGCTCGATAAATAGGTGTCTAATTATATTGATTATGCTTTGTGCCTATACTCTCATATCAGCTGTTAATACGTGCACATGTATTCATTCAAATAGAAACTGCATGCACTTGTGATGCTTATTTGGAAATAGGATGGACAAGTGCTGTCTTCGTTTTGATAAGTTGTAATTTACAATTATTTGCATTTAACTTTTATGTTCTGTATTCACTTTCTCAGACTTCATTTAAAAGAAAATACCCGATGGTTTAGAAAACCATACAATATTGTCCACCACGTGAATGCCATGGACTGCTTTTAATTTAGTAAACAAGTGTATATTTTTCTGATTAATTCATATTGCTAGAACAAATAACTACAACCATTTCTTGGGTAGCTCTTGTTTAGAAGATCTCTTGCAGAATAATTTGAATTGTTAACCCATGTTTTTCGTCCCAGCGCACACTGTCTCCGTTATAGAACAACCTTATGTATTGGATGCAAATTATCTAGTGACTATGTCAGAAGATATTTTGCTAAGAGGAGGGCGTGAATGATCAAAACTGGTCGAAGCGCCCTAAACCCCAAATAATAAACAAACTAAGAGGAAAAGACCCGACGTTTTGTCTTTATAGGTGGCGTCCCGCTTGATATGCCGTTTTGGATAGGTGGCGCCATGTGCTTGACTTGCCGGTCTGTATAGGTGGCACCATGTGCTTGACATGCCGGTCTGTATAGGTGGCGTCCCATCTGACAGGACTCGACGAGACTTGGTTGCCGACGCCAAGTTCTCTTCGCAACACTAAGTCAACGTTCAGGCGACACTATGCCGAGGTTCCGGCGACACTCATCCGACGTTCAGGCGACACTCGGCCGACATTCAGTCGACGTTTAGGCAACACTCAGCCGACGTTTAGGCGACACTCAGCCGACCTTCAGGACGCTAGGCGGAAAGCCCCCGAATTCCAGCCGATGTTCAAGGGGCGACACAGGACCGATATCAGTTGGTGCTGGTCTGTGCCAGCACCGACCTTGTCGGTGCTGGTTTCCAGTTGCCCTGCTCTTCAGCCGATACACTTCTGTTGCCTGGCACCTTTAATGTCGAACATGTACATTATATTGTTCTTTCAATTTACATTCATCATCAAATGTGTCTGCAACCTGGAAAACTGCAATCACACTAGTATATATATATATATAATATATATATATATATATATATATATATATATATATATATGTATATATATATAGTGTGTGTGTGTGTGTAAAAAAAAAAACACCAAAAAGTGTACCTATATATTTCTATATACATATATACAAATACGCTTGTGTCGCTGTTTGTGTATGCATGTGTGTTTGTGTGTGTTCGTGTTGTTCTGGAAGTCTTGGTCTGACGGTGCCAGAACTAGCCTAGCGACCGCGGTTTACGGTATACCCTGTTAGCAGATGGGTGACGTATGCACCGCCAGCCATGCCACTCCGCATGGAACGTGCTGGGCAGTGGCGACAGGTTGTTGACAACCCAGGAGACACTAGGCTCGTTCCGCTAAAGCGCGTGCGCATAATTGGAAGTCCGAGTTACAACGTTCACGTCGGTAGGTGGGGAGTATGGCGACCGGTGAGCCGGTGTTGGTGGTCGTCACAGACCAGTTGCCACGTCTCGTGCTGTGCGCCGTCGCGCTCACAGCAGCAGTCCACTATTGCTGTTCACGACGACACCGTTCGATTTTGGCCGGCTCACCTCAGGGGGGAATTTATGGTGATTGTCTTCAGGTCGACTGTAGCTGAACTGGTCGAAGGATCTGTCGGCACTGCCGTCAGTCAGTTTGACAGCATTGCGTGAAAATGTACGACCCCCAATATACCAGGAGGTGCTGAGTTTACATCAAAAGTAGCGTTAGGGATTGTGCTATATTACTCAACGTTTCGGCCAGGGGCCATCGCGGCCCCTGGCCGAAACGACAATCCCTAACGTACATGTAAACTCAGTACCTCCTGGTATGGTCGTATATTTCGTCTCACGCAATCTAAAACCCAGGAGCACTTAAGAGCCATCCTTCGTTGTATTAAACAATGGTTTGACAGCAGTCAAGGCAGGACGTCGCCAGGTGGCGGCGGCCGGTTACAGTGTGTTCGGAACGTTTCAGCTACCGGGATGCGATTCGCGTGTTTCTCGTCAACATGTCCTTCAAGAACGAACAGGAGCACCAGGAGGCCAAGCACTTGATCTTCAAGATCATGTCCAATCGCACTCAAGCGCTCCTGCAAATGGCGCAGTGGAAAGAGGTGAGACGCGTCGGCACCTGTGGCTTGGAGATGCCCGGGGCGGGGTGTGTGGCCTGAGCTTGCAGGCTGGTGTGGTGCTGAATCATAGTTCACTCGGTGTGCACAATTTCCGGGTGTATGCAGGTCACGCTAGTGTTGTCGGTTAACGTTTGTCAGACTGTGACCTGCATGGTCGTGACGTGCAGGTGCGAAGGCATTCGCGATACAGGTGTGAGTGTTCTGCACCCAACAATTAGCTACATTTTTACTTGAGTCCAAGACCGCTGTAAATGAGCATAGCTGCCAAATACACATCACACATACACACATATCGACAAATACATATACACAAACGTCGATAAGCATACATACGCACTGGGCGCTGCATGACCTCTGCAGTCGATGCGCCCTTAAACCCCAATAACTAACTAACATACATACGCACGCAGACAGACAGACAGATGCACAGACAGACACGGAATTGGTATTGCATGGCGCCTGTAATTCAACCCGGACGGTGTTTGATGTCATTGTGTTGTCAGTGGTGGTGTTAGAAACGAGGAACAGAGCAAGCAGACCAGCATATGGATGTTCTCAGTGATTAACAAGGGAAGCGATCATGTTTACTTTATTGGTCCTATCACACTTATCATCAATTATGCAGAAAATCCGTCTACCTCGGCATGAAATCAGAGTCAAAATCAAACTGCTTCCGTTAATCACCGACGGCGACAAGATACGAAATCGACCATGGCCCTAAAATGTCTTCACCCCAAAATAAGCATTTTAATTTGTCGAAATTTTCAACATTTTGAGTTCAGTTTTATGAAATTTTAATTTTTCTAATGGATAAAGCGGACTGTAAAACTGCAAAAGCGTACTTGCTATAAGTTAACTTGCCCCCATAAGAATGCTTATTTTAGCCAGAAGGTTCGATTTTAGCCATACATACACATTTGCAATGGGCAAATATGCAAAAGTAATCAGTCACCAAGAACGAACAGAATATGCAAAACTCCTGGTGCATTTTGTTGCATCCCTAATGATGAGCAAAGCTGAACTCGTTGATCTGGCCAATGCTTCTTCTGACGGAGTGTAGTCAATGTTTTTTTTTGCGGAAAAGGGTGCTTCTGACGGTGTGTGGTCAAGGGTGCTTCTGGCGGTGTGTGGTCAAGGGTGCTTCCGGCTGTGTGTGGTCAAGGGTGCTTCCGGCGGTGTGTGGTCAAGGGTGCTTCCGGCGGTGTGTGGTCAAGGGTGCTTCTGGCTCAGTCTGGTGAAGGCTTCTTCTCAGCATAACACACATTGGATTGGGCATACTTCCCCTTGAGATGAGATCTCGAAAACTACTGGACGGATTTTCGTACGAAAAACTGAATTATGTTTGTCGTCACGTGCCATACATCTTCAAAAATAAGCATTATTAGAGGCAGATACGAGGAAGGGTGTAGACACATTCGTACATTTCGTTGGCATATAGCTCCCACGTTTATTGACGAATTTCGATGTAGTTAACGCAAATTGGCTATCAATGGATGGGTCTTTCAACAAGATTGTAAATATTTGCGTTTTCAACATTAGACATTTGGATGGTTCTGGATTAGGGGTTCAATATTTGAGTACAAAATGGTATTTTTTTTTGTGGTAAAACTAACTAGCATACGAAGTATACGTTAATCATAAAACTCATGAAAATTGTCAGCATATTCAAATATGAACATAAAATCGGCAAAGACGGTGACAGGGACCGGTGTTGGAAAAACTGGCGTTTGTTGGTGTCACGCATACCAATAAATTGTGTACTCCAGGAATGTAACAAGACTAAGTGAAATATTGTGTGCTCCAGAAGGGAAAAGGAAGAACAACATCGTTTGGTCGAGTGCTACCACTCAAGTCCATACCTGAAAACTAGCAGTTTCAGCAGTCCCTTCGCGCCGACCCATCAACGACCACAACACAACTTCGAAAGGCGGTACAAACCGTGCCGACTACAGCACAGAAAGGCGACATTCGGATCCGGATGTTTGTCGGTGTTGCGCTAAAAACGTCTCCGCCGTCCGGCCCGCCCTGTTTAAGAACTGAGCAAAGGGCATATGGGTGCCCAATGCCGCCTCTACACGATCATACGAAAATAACACAAAATTAGACATTCATTTAGCGTTGCTAATGGCGCGCACCAGAGCAAGCGCAGTAAAAGTGCGTAAGGTGTCCTGAATTTCCTGACATGTCCGTTTTCGCTTCTGGTATCTTGGTATATTTGTGTCGTATTACAATAATTTGTATAGCTAATTATTCTGTTTACTGTTCTAAAGGCATGTCCATTATCAATCTCCGGGCGTTTTATGTTTTATTTAATTATTTAGTGAATACATTAGTTTAAACAACTTACTCTATTTTAGTGGCCTTCAAAGATAATTTAATTTACAAATGGCGGCTGGTGACGTCATGTGAGAAGACGCTATATTTGTGCCAATATAGTCAATATTTAATTCAATATATATTCAATATTTATTCAATATTTATTCAATATTTATTCAATATTTATCAATATTTATTATGGTGTATTATATATTCATATTAATCAATGTTTATTCAATATTTATTATTAAATATTTGTGCCGGAGTGCTGGCCAAGAAATACCAGAAATCCATAGTTGGGAAATCTGGGAGTACTTGGTATCGTCGGAGTAAATATTTCAAGCCTAGTTTGGCCATTAAGGTGCTTTGAATTCTCAATTGAAGGTCATTTTGTTCTTCACAATTTCTTCACAATTTTTGTTAAGGCACAATGAACCCGTTCAAGACAAAAAGCCACTTGAAATTTATTCAAAGTGGCCCCGGAGCAACCAAGTTCTCCGAGACGATGACACCAAGAAACCAGTTCCATTTGTGAACTTATGAGTGACTCAAATCATTTTTTGGAAATGTGTGCGGAGATAAATCATGTGCCTTGAAATATAACTGCAATTTGGGCTCATCAGTCTCAGTGAAGGATCCGTAATACCTGTTCCAATCCTACTCCGACCCATCTCCTGTTTGCCGGCCCGGTGATCAGCCGTAGTTATGTAGCTGGGGTAAGCGAATCCGACACAGCTCTATTTTTCAGCAATCGCGACGTTCTTTGTTTGCCCAGTGCGGAGGGTGGTACTGGGTGTTAAGTACTTAAGTGGTGTTGCGCCTTTGCTCGGCGGTTTCCAGGGGGTACGAGGTTTCGATTCCTCGTGGTGTCCGCCATCCCTGCCAGGGTAAGAAGCGGGTAAGAATATTGATTTTCAGTCCCACTAAAACAAGGTTAATTGTCGGCAAGTGCATAGCTATTTCTTGTACTCCAGCTAAAAATGTCTTCTCCAGCTAAAAATGTCTTCTCCAGCTCAAAATATTGTACTCCACTACCAAGAAACAAAAGGAAATCCTACACTGACAGGGACACAAAGAGGGTAGGGGGAAATGTGTGAAAATTAACTTCAGTGATGCGATTACCATTCGCCTTTTCCATGCGACTAGACATATCGAGTGTTTGGTTGTTTAGAACGTCAGGCTTTCATAAATATGGTAATATGCAGATACAGAGGACAATCGTAGGGAGAAGGGGAGAGGGAGTTTACACGTATACAGAGCTCGCTGGCCCGGGCCGTTCTAGTTGGTGGGTCGAGCCCTGCACACATGACAAGTTTCACCCCTGAGGACAGCCATGTTCTTAACCGGCCACAAAGTTGTAGCACCGCTACTGTTATGTTTGCCGTTCTAACATTACGGTGCCATAAGTGTTTGCTGGTTACTTTTCCGGTCGTCATGTAACGAAATAATTTCACCTTCTGAGCTACCAAACAAAAATAACAGCACATGTGTCCATAGGATTACGCACCATTATGCTTTGATAAAGACATATTTGTTTTTCGTTTTAAGTTTCTTCTTTCATTTTACAGAAAGTCCTAATGTTTAATATTACTGGCAGGCAATCTGTCGTAATGTGTCGAGTGGTGGTTTATGACGGACATAGCCGAGGGTTGGCCGCTAGTCCTGAGTTGCGGGCGGCCATTCGCTCCCGGGATACCGGATGTCTCAGACTCCGGAGAAACTTCCATTCTGGAGCCGTTAATCCTGTTGGAAGTTCGGACGAGCACAATTTGTGGTGGTTGATATTTATCCGCCCTCCATTCCATTCCATTATTTTGCCGGCTGAGCCTTGAAGGCCAACACACGTGAGTTAGAGCTATGATCAAGGTGTACTATCGTCCGGCAGCGATGCGATCGTGTTGCGGTCCAATGTGGTACATTTCGGCAGGCGATACCTCTGCGTAATCTGTGCCCGTTTCTGGTCAGTCTGCCAAGTCTGTGCCGCTTCTGGTCAGTCTGCGTAATTTGTACTAGTTTCTGGTCCGTCTGCGTAATCTGTGCCCGTTTCTGGCCAGTCTGCATAATCTGTGTCCGCTTCCGGCCAGTATGCATAATCTGTGCCCGTTTCTGGTCAATAATCACGACGCGCGTCGGCCCAATTTGACTGCCGTTCTGAGGGTGGGGGGCGGTCGGTCGGCCGGCCGGCGCAGCTGCTGACTGGACTGTTGCGCTGCCACGTGAGCAGTCAGTCGAAACACGGCGAACATGCGCTCATAGTGCCGACCGACTCCTTCGTCGGCCGCCAGGCAGGTGGGAACGGCACGGCGGATAACTCGATTGCTACATTGGACTGTGCAGCGAGGATGACAGGTGCAGGTTGGGCTGAGGAGACACCTGCAAACAGGCACTTCACGAACCCGCATGTGTGCTGAGAATGTCCAGGTCATATTTGGACGGGCAGTGTGCAATGGCGGCAGTGCGCTTTCAGCGTATCGATGCGCGTGTTTTCAGGCTGCCAAGCAGGGTCGGCAGGCGCAGCACTACGAGGACTGCGCCGACACGGATATGCGCCACAAGCTTTACACACGGTGAGCTACCGCTGGCCACTATGTGCTGCTGTTGACCCGCTACACACGGTGAACTACTGCTGGACAGTATGTGCTGCTGTTGACCCTTTACACACGGTGAACTACTGCTGGCCAGTATGTGCTGCTGTTGACCCTTTACACACGGTGAACTACTGCTGGCCAGTATGTGCTGCTGTTGACCCTCTACACACGGTGAACTACTGCTGGTCAGTATGTGCTGCTGTTGACCCTTTACACACGGTGAACTACTGCTGGCCAGTATGTGCTACTGTTGACCCTTTACACACGGTGAGCTACCGCTGGCCAGTATGGGCTACTGTTGACCCTTTACACACGGTGAACTACTGCTGGCCAGTATGTGCTGCTGTTGACCCTCTACACACGGTGAGCTACCGCTGGCCAGTATGTGCTGCTGTTGACCCTTTACACACGGTGAGCTACCGCTGGCCAGTATGTGCTGCTGTTGACCCTTTACACACGGTGAGCTACCGCTGGCCAGTATGGGCTACTGTTGACCCTTTACACACGGTGAGCTACCGCTGGCCATTGTAGCGACACCGGTGGTGTGTCGGCAGTGTCTGGCCAGTATGTGCTACTGTCGACCCTTTACACACTGTAAGTGCCGTTGCACGCTGTGGCTCATTTAGTGTGACTAAATGACTAAATGTCAATTCCCGGGACATCCCGCCTATGCCCAGGTGTTCTCCCATCGGCTAATTGCAGCGTTCGGTCGAGTGCGCATTACGCATGGAACCCCATTCTGCTTACGAATGCGCAGACTCTTTGAAGACAGCGAGATCAGATTGAGTGGAATTAGGCTGGTAGGTTTTCCACAAACACCGCCTTGGCAGGTGACTCATCCAACTATAGACATGTCGCTATCCGCTGTGAAGAAGGCACATGCAACGGAACACGATCGTCGGTCGCACGCTCTAGAGCACATAGCCTCCTTTGACGGATGCGTCCCGATATATACAGACGGGTCGAAAACTGATACTGGTGGTTACAGTGCGTTTGCGATTGATTCCATATCGCGATCTTTCTCTCTACCACCTCATACAACGGTATACACATCGGAGCTGGTTGCCATCATCAAGGCGCTCAGTTTTATAGAAGTATGTCGTGATACCTCGCATGCCATTTTTACTGATCCGTCCAGCAGTCTTGGGGCGCTACTGCAGTTTAGCCCATCTGACCCCATTGTACAGGATGTTCTGCAGCGTCTCACAGCACTGGCCCAAGCTGGGAAGGCTGTTACCCTCTGTTGTATTCCGAGCCACGTCGGCATCAGGGGGTAATGAGACAGCTGATGCTGCCGCGAAACGTGCCGCCCAAGCCCCATACCGGCTGGCTATGCCGCTCCCTGCGAGGGAATATCACCGTTTAATCACGACTTTTGTTTTGGGAAAATGGCAGAGTAGCTGGAACAGTTTGCTGGACAAAAAACTACGTACTATCAAGCCATGTCTTGCACAGTGGGCCTCGTCCTATCGCAGGACAAGGCGGGACGAGGTCATGCTCTGCCGTCATCCGCTTGGGCACACTCATCCAACATACCATCATCTTATCTGTGGAGAGAATAGGCCACACTGCCCTCGATGTCACGCACCACTGTCTGTGCGTCACGTTTTGATCTCGTGCCCTCTGTTTGCCGATGACCGAAGACGGTTCTTTGGAGTCGCATAGTCGCTGCCACTCCGCGACCTCCTTGGTGACCACTCGCGCGCGGTAACTTCTGGACAACTGTTTCGCTTTTTATCGGATGTTGCCTTCAAAGCGATTTACGCACCTCACTGACGTGCAGCACCATACGCTCAGAACCGTGGCATGTCGTTCCAACTGATCTTCGCTTGCACTTGCTCTTGCTGTTTCACCGTTTCATTGATGTTACTCCCATTTCACTGTTCCACTGATGTGTGCTCGCGCTTGCTCTTTTTGTTTCACTGATGTTACTCCCGTTTCACTGTTCCACTGATGTTTGCTCGCACTTGCCCTTTCTGCTTCAATGTTTCACTGATGTTACTTCCGTTTCACTGTTCCACTGATGTTTGCTCGCGCTTGCTCTTTCTGTTCCACTGTTTCAGTGGTGTTATTCCCGTTTCACTCTTTCACTGATGTTACTCCCGTTTCACTCTTTCACTGATGTTTGATTGCGCTTGCTCTTTCTCTTTCACTGTTCCAGTAATATCTACCGGTATTCTGAATGTTCGTGTACTACTGTTGGCACCAATCATCCGAAGCAGTCAATCTAGCATTGTTATGGGTGCTGTATGACCGAAGCAGTCGAAGCGCCCCTAAGCCCAAATAACCAACCAACGAATAGATTCGTTGAAGCGTTCGAATGGAACTTTCAGCGTTTGCTTATCTAAAGAAGGCAACTGAACATACCACAGGATATATCCGTTTTTGATTGTCTGTTAGTTTTGCATATTTGCCCATTACGGCTAAAATCTAAGATTCTGGCTAAAGTAAGTATTTTTATGCTGGCAGGTTGACTTAAAGCAACGTTTCCCGGTCCGAATAGGAAAATACAATTTCAAGAAAGTTGAAATCTTAAGACTGAAAATTTCCAAGGCAGATCAAATGCTGATTTCTTGGTAAGTAAACATGTTGGGCCATTTTCGATTTCAACTTCCTTTTCTGGTTCAAATAAGTTTTGTTTTTAGAATGTCCTCAACTTGAAATCACCATAACCAAAGGGATATCAGTTCTGATGACCTCCCTAGTGAGTCACCGTTTCGGCAACACAATTTTTGGATTGATTTCGGTCCCTTCTCGTCGAGCGCTTCCCGATGATACCACTTTCGTTTTCGTACAACGCTTAGTTTTGTGGTTAGAGGGGTATAACAGGACCTACTACTATAACCGGTGTGGGATCTGACCGGAAAGACGGCGCTGGTTACCTCTTCCGATCTTTCCGGTCAGATCCTCACACATCGTCTCGGGGGTCGGGTCCTTTTTATGTCCCTTCTAATGTCCAAGCTAAGCGTTGCAAGAAAACGAGAGTGCATCGGAGAACGCTCCAAGAGCAGGGGTGGGGGTGATTTCGGCCCGAAATCACCCCCAAAATTTGACCCTTTAAAAGTGACGTCATTAAAGGCGTCACTTTTACGACACGATCACGTGATCACGACTTACATGCGTTTGACCTTGGGTAGTTCATTTTGGGTGAGATTCAGCAAACAAAAATTAATTGGAATAAGAAAGGGAAGGCGAATGATCGGCCATGACCGTAAAATTTGTATCACCCACAATCAGCATTTCAATGTTTATACTTTCACAATTTTGAGTTTTAAATTTTCTATGATTTTTATTTTGTTAATGGGTAGAGCGCACCGCAAAACTTTGTTTGAAGTCAATTTGCCATCACAAAAAGGTTTACTTTAGCCAGAATCTTCTACTTCAATCCTAATGGGCAGATGTGCAAAACTGATAAAAAACGAGAAGAGAAAAATCGTGTGGTGCGTTTCGTTGCAGCCAAAAAGATAAGTAAACACTGCGTTTTGTTACAGCCCAAAAGATAAGTAAACACTGATACTTTCAAACACCCTTATCCGTCCAGGCGTGACAGCTTGGTGCGCTATTTTGGAGGTAACATCACGTGACCTTGAATAACTCGTTGAACGTAGATGACCCGACGTCAAAGTTTTTACAACGTGCCAAATTGGTGTGGAAAATGGTACGCAAAATTTCGGCGCGCTGCCACGCGTCGTTTTTCCCTGCCCGCGCAAAACCTTAGGGGAACTTAAAAATACCCCCCGAAACTAGATGAGACGTGGCTAATCGAACTCCAGTCGATCATAGCACCATAATTAGCTGTTAAGTGCATAACGCTATGGGACACACCGTCATCAGATGTTGCTGCTTTTCTTATAGGTATGGTATAATCCCTGAGCATCAATTCTGCTTTCGTTGATGCTGGTTGTATCATGCACTTTTCTCATGAATTTAGGTGTTTGTGACGCTGTTCATGTTTGCCATGAGTTAAATTAGACCAGTCTTTATGTTTGTAGCTGTACCCAGTGGGAAAGGTTTGTGTTAAGCAGCTTGTAAGGCGCCTGCTAGGGATGGATCCTCGGAAGCAAATTTTGATAATTTCAACACATTCTCGGCTTTTTCGATCATAGATCGGACGACGTCCATCCGCAAGTCCATCCGAACGTTGACAAGGTTGTGTTGTGGGCAGCAAAGGTAACCGGCTGGGATGTTTGAAACACATGAGAAAGTTCAGAAGTTATTTAGCCTATGTAGATATGTAAAGATATTCTAAGCTCACCTATCCACACTATGTACTGAACTCGGCCTATTGCACCATGGAACTTTAATGCATTATCTCAGGGCAAGGCTGTTTGTAGTCATCCAGCATATACTGGCATAGAATACCACTGTTTATTTCCTTTTTTATGTCTCGTCGGCTGTGTTATAGAGCTGGAAATTCCTGGAAGCTCCAAAAGAGTTTAAAGGAAGGTCTGGAAATTACCAACAGCATTTTGGTCTGTCCTGATGAATTAAGGAATAAATGAAGGGATAAAAGGATCCGTCATTTAACAGCGGTACCCAATCTGTTTCTTATCTCCAGTTTTCCCAGAAAAGAGTCACTGTCTAGACGAGTCCTGCCGGGCCCTTAATGCGGCATTCTGCTTTCCTGTCTTACAGACTGGCCAAGGCGATGATGTACTTGCCGGAGTTTGAGGAGGCTTCCAGGCTGCTGAAGCGGGCGGAGAAGTTGAAGCCGCGCAGCAAGGACGTCATCAAGCTGACGGAGTTGCTGTCAGCGCGTCAGAAGGCCGACAAGCTGTACGTTGATCACTCGCGCCGTCTGTCCGGCGGTTAGATCCTTACACCCCGTGCCGACGGGGCGGGCCATTTTATGCCCGCCTAATAGCGATATTAAGCGTTGCACGTAAACGGAAGTGCTTTCATCGAAAAGCGCTCGACAAGAAGGATCCGGAACCACCCAAAAAATTGTCTTCCCTCATAGCGTGGCGTCACTATCGTTCATCGCCGTCGGCGTCTATGGGATCAGAACCGATGTCATGTTTTTGGCTCTAGGGTATTAATTTTCGGGACTGTTTAAGACAAGTATTTGGAATCGGAAACGGAAAGGGAATAGACCATGGTCTCAAAATGATTTACCACCCAAAAATAAACAAGTAAATTTTGAAAATTTAAAAAAATTTCGATTAGTTTTCTCTATTGCTGTATGACTGAAGCAGTCGAAGCGCCCCTAAGCCCAAATAACCAAGTTTTCTATATTCGATTCGTTTGCGATTTTCATTAATTTTCGACATGTATCATTTAATGGGTGGAGAGCGTACCGGAAAACGTTCTTTTAAGTCAACTCGGTGACAAACAATTGCTTACTTACTTTAGCGAAGATTTTCGATTTTGGCCTAACAGGGAAATATCGAAAACAAACTAGTAAAGCAAAAATAAAAGTCCTCTTGTACGTTTTATTGCGTTCCTAAAGATAAGCAAACGTTGAAGGTTTCGTTCAATTGTTTTTACCAGTTGAAGCGTGACGACTGGTTGGACTCATTTTTTAAATTGACTTCACTTCACCTTGACTAACTCGATGACCATAGATGACCTGGCCTTAAAATTTTCACGCATGTCAAATTGATGGGTATGCCAAATTTCGTCGCGCTGTCGCGCGCCTTTTTCGCTGTTCGCCGAAGGCATTATGGGGACGAAAAATGACCCCACCGAGACCAGGCTGGTAAGTACCGTCGGCGAACGCATATACATACATATATATATACATATATATATATATGTATATATATATATATATATATATATATATATATATATATACATATATGTGTGTGTATATATATATCGAGACACGCACACACACATGCGTGTGTGTTCATATTGATGTATTAATGGTGATACATCACACATTGTTCCAAGATACATAATTTCTGTTTAAGAACCGTGCTATGAACCTTGGTAGGTATCAAGGATTATTTGATAGGCAAATTAGCGAAAAGTAATAACTCCAACAATTTGACGTTTATGTTGTTGCATTTCTTTCCTAATGTGTGCTATATTCCTAAATGCCTCGGTCAGTATTATTTTAACCCATGAACTGTGTCGAAATTTCAGAAGCTGTTCATTGTGATACTTCTAAAGCGTAGTACTGCCTGGTGGTGTCTGCGACGATATTTCCAATCCGTATAATAGCCTTCAGATAAATGTCTTCAGACTGAATGCGAGCCAAGCTATTCTGGTGGTGTCCCTGCTTTCTAAGCGATCCTTCGATATTTCGTATCCTTGATCCATTGTCTATAATGCCAGTCCCGAATGAGGCCAAAACTGATGCTCCATTCGCTCACATCAGTAGTGTCTTCATACTGTTCCCAATGTTACTGTAGCAACATATGTCTGTCGCACGCGTTCCACATATAATGTCGCACGCGTTCCACAGGCAGGAAGTTGAGTTTGCCAGGCGAGCGTTCCAGCCGCGAACAGTATCGGCGGAAACGAAGCCGAAACCTTCAGACAACGCTGACGCCACGAAAGAGCCGGTAATGTTCTGCAGGTGGTCCATATGTGCGGCAGTCGGACTTTCCAGGTGTTGACTTATCTCTATGCTCGAGTGATGCATTTGTGTGGACAACCATGCCGACGGCTATGGAATGAAAACAACAACAATATAATGTAATAGAACAATAGAACAAAGGAATTTAGCGTCGTTACTAATATCGCCGCACTGTCTATCTAAGTCCCGGAAGATGCTTCTCCGATGAATGGGAACTCGGGAGTACTGGCACAAGAGCAATGCCCGACCACGGGCCGCTGGACAGACGGAGACGGGCGAACGAACGAACGAACGAACGAACGAACGAACGAACGAACAAACGAACAAACGAACGAACAGACGAACGACTGATGGACATGGACTGGGACTGGGACTGGGACTAGGACTGGGACTGGGACTGGGACTGGGACTGGGACTGGGACTGGGACTGGGACTAGGACTGGGACTGGGACTGGGACTAGGACTGGGACTGGGACTGGGGCTAGGACTGGGACTGGGACTAGGACTAGGACTGGGACTGGGACTGGGACTGGGACTGGGACAGGGACTGGGACTGGGACAGGGCAGACTAAGTGTATGGTGTAACATGTCGCTATGCAGCATGTGGAGCCCATCACACTGCCCGGCTCGCTACTGGTTATCGAGCCACTGCCGTAGTGCCAGCCATCAGTAGCAGCCGTCTGACTGTTTACCGGAACAGCACTGCCGTAGTGCAGTGCGTTCTGCGCTAAGGCTGATGTATCCACTTCCGTGGGCAACCGTTTTGTACTCGTCGCCTTTGCTGGGACTGTCTGTTGTACGGAAGGCTTGCGATTGACGTTTGGAAGTTGTGGCAAAATTGTCACGACCACGTTGTTCACCAGCTCCTGTGGGTGTCCGAGTTCTCTCTCCTCATCTAGGTAGCGTGGGACTTGACATCATCGGTGTATTACTACCTCACGATTCGTTGAAACGCAGAGGTTACCTTAATGGGCGGCCACACTAAACATGCTATTTTATCTGCCTTTTTCAGGAGCAGAAGCAAGAGCCCGATCAGGACCAGGATCAGGGGCAGGAGACAGGCGCGATACACGTGACAGACGAGTTCCGGCGCGACGTGGACCGCACGCTGCTGCAGTTTCTGGCCGACCCGGCGCGCGACGAGCTGGCCCTGCCACTGCACCAGTCGGAGGACGGCCACCACAAGCTGGCGCACATCTGCGTCCGCTGCCGGCAGCTGGGCCTCAAGTTCCTCACCGACGACGGCAAGCCCAGGGTCAGGAAGTAGGCCGCGCCACTACTGGAGATACACGACAGCAAGCTCAGCGTCAGGAAGTAGGCCGCGCGACTGCTGGACATACACGACAGCAAGCTCAGCGTCAGGAAGTAGGCCGCGCGACTGCTGGACATACACGACGGCAAGCTCAGGGTCAGGAAGTAGGCCGCGCCACTGCTGGACATACACGACGGCAAGCCCAGGGTCAGGAAGTAGGCCGCGCCACTGCTGGACATACACGACGGCAAGCCCAGGGTCAGGAAGTAGGCCGCGCGACTGCTGGACATGCACGACGGCAAGCTCAGCGTCAGGAAGTAGGCCGCGCCACTGCTGGACATACACGACGGCAAGCCCAGGGTCAGGAAGTAGGCCGCGCCACTGCTGGGCATACACGACGGCAAGCTCAGCGTCAGGAAGTAGGCCGCGCCACTGCTGGGCATACACGACGGCAAGCCCAGGGTCAGGAAGTAGGCCCTGCCTTTGCCGCACGTCCGCGACCAAGTGTGTGGTGTGTGATGTGGTGTGTGGAGTTCGGACAGGCTCCGGCGAGGTGGGCGGTGGTCCGGCCCACCCACCGGTGCGACCCACGTCTGCCTCGGCAGAAGTCGGCCGGTCTTCAGTCGCGCCTGACTGAGGCATATCTCGCTCTGTGGTCCGATACGTGCATTGGTACCTGCTCAACGTGTAAATATATTTGAACACAACAGAAGATCTTGAGTCTGTTGGCCTGTCCGAAATTTCCAGACGCGTGCGGTTGCAAATGTTCCGTGTCGGAAATTAATGTGGAATTAATCCGGACATAAGGTTTTTGACGTGAAGTAGAATCGCTTGCATGAAGTGTTGGAATTCTTCTTCTTCATCACGTCTGTGACACACCATGTACAGACTACAAACTTTGACTGTGAGATAACACGGTATTGGCTGTGTTTGAACATGGCTCATTATGATCGTGCATTTCTTTGCCGATTGGAAAGTAATCATTTCGAGAGAAAATGAGTATTCGCACCTAACGCGTCCCAATCACCTTAAACATCGCATTAAAAAATCCAAACAGGGGAAAAGTACCCCAAACTGCACAAACACAAAAATGCATCAGAATAGTTTGCTAGTTAAACAAAATTAAACAGTTCCATTAATGGTTCACCATGTTATTTGTCCCAAAGTCTACGTCTAGTCACCTCCCACTATTTTATTATTATCGCTAACATTGTATCTTACATCAGGCACCTAACTAAAATTTAGTTTGAGAACACTGATGGTCCATGTATAAAACCTTACTTTTCGAATCTGAACTAGGGGCGGGGATGGCCGAGTGGTTAAGGTGTTGGGCTCTGTGTACCAAAGGTCCTGGATTCGACACTAGCGCCGCTCGGAACATTTCCCAATCCTGCAGTCCACCGGCGAAACAGTGTGGACGGCGCGATTAGCCGTGAATGTGCTTAAAGTGCGTCGTGAACCACCCAATAAACAAACAAACAAACGACTATGAACTAGGTAATCAACTGAACTCACACGTCTTCAATTACCGACCTTTCCATCCTCATAAGTTGTCTACTCGCTGTTCCCTTCGAGCCAATGTGTTTTCAACAATACCGGGAGCCGCAGTTGTTTGTACTCAAATATATGAGGCAAGTGCGCTATGACTACGCTCAACAACAATAAAAACAATTGGGCCCTGCTCTTGGGTTGGTGAAATATAAAGATATACATATTTGCGACGGGAGCAACCAGGGAAGGTTTGTGAAGCCACAGGAACAGTACCATAGACTCACTCGATCGTATGCGTTACTAAGGCAATATGAACGGGCTGAAAACAACCCTCATTTAGGCGCTTAATGACCAAACCTGGTCGATGCGCCAGAAAACTCAAATAACCAACCAACCCTCGCTTAAAGTAGTGAAGAATTGCAACTTCACACCAGTCCACCTAAGCCCAAATAATCAACAATCAACTTCACACCAGTAAATTTCAACATAAGTATATAATATTCATTCGTAGAATACATGCTACCATTTTTCCCCAATATCGTTTATTTCCTGGTAATGCAATTGAAAATTTGTGTTATATCCGACGCATGGACTTATTCCGAAGCATTCCAAATCCACGCATCAAGTACGGGAAGGTAAGTTGAGCCCCAGGTAAGTTTAGCCGCTCCCATTATTTCGTCTCCTATGGTATCATGAGAACTTACAAGCCACCTGCCGATTCTTCGAAGAAATTCTCCATCATTTATTGAAGGGGGCCGGGGGCGGTACATATCTGGTGAGCCTTGCCAAAAGGTATGTCCTAAGCAATTTTATTGGGGCGGGGATGGCCGAGTGGTTAAGGTGTCGGGCTCCGGTACCAAAGGTCCCGGGTTCGACTCTAGCGCCACTCAGGACATTTCCCAATCCCGCGGCCCACCGGCGAAAGGTGTGGGCGGCGCCATTAGCCGTGAATGTGCATAAAGTGTGTCGTGAACCAACCAATGAACAATAAGTAATTTTATTTGACTTCAAAATGTTTTATTTTCTTTAATTGGTGTCAGGTAGGATCTAGATCATAGCACACAACCAGGAACCAAGGAACCAGGAGGAACCAGACTTTGTTTGCATTACTGAGGCATGGGTCAGTGAGGGGTATTTTGGAGATAACTTGCAGGACTATTAGATCCAGGGATACAATATGTCTTCATGCAATAGGTGTCCAGCAGTGAAAGGGGGTGGTGTAATGCTCTACGTGATTAGCTTATTCAGTTCTCGAAAAGTAGCAGGTGGGGATAAAAGTGTGTGCTGAGTCCACTTGGCTTCATGTCGCTGTGGGAAAAGGCAACAGCAATACAATGAGGATAGGAGCTTTCTTCCGATCAGGAACCCTGCCACATTCTTAGCAACCGCAGCTTGATAAGGTGATTTGTGAGGAAATCGGTAGAAACTTTCGAAAGAAGTGCCTTATTCTTGGCGACTTTAATCTAAAAGGAATTGAAAATGTTGGTGTTGGCTCCCCATCATGCAAAATGTTTAGGAAATGCCTTGAAGAGGACATGTTCTTACACCAATTTGTAACGGAACCTACCAGGCATGGTTCATTCTTGGACCTTGTATTATCGGATTTAAGTGACTTGGTTCAAGGCTTAACTGTAGGAGAAACTCTGGTAAGAAGTGACCATGACATAGTTAGATTCAAAGCGCATATGGTGGAAATTATTAAGGATAATTTGGTAATGGTTCCAAATTTCAACAGAGCAGACTTTGACTGCATGAAAGCGGCTTTAAGTGCGATAAGATAGGAAGAAGAATTCTCCAATTTAAATGCCTGTGAAATGTGAGAAAAGTTAAATTCTTACTTGCAGGAAACTCAGATTAGAAATGTCCCCCAAAAGCAAAGACGCAAAAGAAGGATAGGAAAGCCAGCATGGCTTACACCAGACTTGATAAAAGCAGTTAAGGCTAAGAAAGCTGCATTTAGAGTGTTCAAGGAAGCTTCAAATATCGTAAATCTAAAGTCGTATCGAAAAGCTAGGGACACTGAAGCAAAAAACTAGAGCAGCAAAGCGAGCAAAGGAACTGGATTTAGATAGGAACTGTAATGGGGACAGTAAAAAGTTTTTCAGTTTCTACAAGCTGAGTAAAGTTTCTAGCACAATTGGTCCACCGGAAGTAAATGGGACTACATTTGGTGAGGATAGTGAGATGGTTGAGGAGCTGACCAAGCAGTTTAAATCAGTGTTTACATTGGAAGATATGACCAATCTGCCGACCGTACACCATAGTTCAGTGACATGTGATCTGATAAATGATGTTGATTTCATTGATAGTGATGCTGTTTTCAATCACACCAGGAAAATAAAGCAAACAAGGCAGCAGGACCTGATTAAATGTATGCTATGGTATTGCGGGAAGCTGAAAAGGAACTGGCATTACCACTCAGTATAATATTTTGTAGATCTGTTTCACAAAATGAAATTCCAACAGATTGGAAAAGGGAAAATGTAGTTCCTATTTTCAAGAAAGGACAAAGAGTGAAAGTTGAAAACTACAGGCCAGTAAGTCTCACATCTCTAGTCTGCAAGGTACTCGAGTAAATTATCAAGGATAGAATAGTTAGTTATCTGGAAGGAAACAGATTGATTCAGGATACTCAACATGGGTTTAGGAAAGGGCGATCATGCCTCACAAATCTCTAGGACTTTTTGAACTTCGCCACAGAACAATTTGATCAGGGAAATCAGGTTGATGTACCATATCTTGACTTTAGTAAGGCCTTTGACAAGGTACCCCATACACGGTTAATGATACAGCTTCAGGCCCATGGTATTGCAGGTGGCATCTTAAAATGGATAGAATTGTGGCTTTCAAATAGACAACAAAGAGTGATGCTAAATGGTACAAAGTCATCATGGAAAAATATTCTTAGTGGAGTCCCGCAGGGGTCAGTACTGGGGCCACTACTGTTCATTATATTTGTAAATAACATTGAAAGTGGCCTAAGCAGTTAAGTTTTGAAATTTGCGGATGATTTGAAGGTCTTTAGGGCAATAACAGATCAAAATGAGCATATCTTGCTGAAAAAGACTTAGACGAACTTGTGAAGTGGTCCGAAGAATGGGAAATGCAATTTAATTTTGATAAGTGCAAAATCATGCATGTAGGTAAGCAGCATATGAAGGCTCCATACATGATGGGTGGCCAAGTGCTATCAGTGACCAACGGGAAGGTTTAGGTGTTATTCAAACACAAATGGGGGCATCAGAACAGACCAAGGAAGCCAGGAAGAAGGCGCTGAGAATGTTCGGGGCAATAAATAGGAATGTATCATACAGAAGTGAGGAAGTCATCAGGAAGCTTTACTGTGCATATGTCCGACCACATTTGGAATAATGCACCCAATCTTGGTCTCCTAGCTAGAAAAAGATTGTTGGCTTTTAGAGAGTACAAAAGAGGCCTACAAAAATGGTTAATGGTATAAACAACCTGGCATATGAGGAAAGAATCGAAGAAATTAAATACGTTTTCACTTAGATATAGAAGGCTGAGAGGAGATCTCATCGAGGTCTTTACATTTGTTCATGGTCTGGAGAGGGGGATACCTTGGGGAAATGTTTGAATTGAACAGAAATGATGCAATTAGAGGTCATAAATTCAAAATTAAAATTAACCACAGCAGAACAAGGTTAAGGCAAACTTTCTTCACCAACAGGGTAGTAGAACACTGGAACCAGCTGCCAGAAACAATCGTTAGTAGCAGAACATTGAACATCTTTAAAAACAGCATAGACAATCATTATAAGAATAGAGGGCTTGCTTTTCAGTATTACAGGGAGGGCTGATTGACAGATTTGGTGGGCAACTGGTTCAGTGTACAGAGTGCAACCAAGAAGGGCCCTTGTGGCTCAGAGTTGCACTGATCTTTTATGTCTTTATGTCCTTAAAAAGTTCGATGCCAACTACCAACAGGTGCAAACCCCCGCCATGTGCACCGTACAGTGTGGAAGCGCATCTTGCACCGCCGTCCTATCGTAATATCTGTTCGACCTAGCAGTTCTACAATTAAGCGAAAAGTCAGAAACGTAGTGATTTGCTCAGACTCCAAGTCCGTCCTACAGTCAATTAGCAACACCCACGACTGTCCTCATCACATCATTGATCGAATCCAACAAATCGTGGCCCATAACGTAAACATGAACTTTTCCTTCCTCTGGATTCCGGGCCACGCCAACATCCAAGGTAACGAAGAAGCAGGCCGGCTCGCAAAGCAAGCCTTAGCATCGAACATCCACCCCAGCGTGGAATATTCGGTAGACGATTGCAAAGCACTCCTACAACATCGCATTCGCCAACACCAACAGAACACATGGACACAACACAACTCAACACAACACAAATATAACCACGCTCACGCAATAAAACCAACCATAGGCACATGAAACACATCAAATCAGTCTCACCGACAGAAAGAGGTCATCCTCACTAGACTTAGAACCGGCTGCACTAAACTAACACAGCCTCGATTAGAGGATGACCAACACACAACACCTCACTGCGACACCTGCAACACCACGTTAAGCATAGGCCATATCCTGCTAGACTGCAGTAGCTTTAGCTCTCAGAGACAACCACTTAAGGCCTTCTGCCAGAGAGAGGGCATCACCCTATCGCTTCCATCGCTTCTCGGAGACAAACACGCAGAACTCATTCCAAATTGCTATTTGAATATCTGTATGCCACAGAACTAGCAGGAGCTCTCTAGGCACCACCAACGTTCACATCAACTTGCAATACATGACCGCGAAACACTCGTAGAAACACGTAAATAGCCATCCCCGCATGGCGTCGGACGTACAATAGCCGATTTGCCTCCCAGTTAGGAATAATTGGCTACCTAACGGTGCCGTCGGAGGTAGATGAGCCGACTTGCTTTAGGAAAACATAGAAACTTTTTTTAAAAAAATTAGCTTAACGTAAAACCACTACCCAGAGGATGCCGTCGGACGTAGATGAGCCGACTTGCCTTCCGACACCTAACGTAAATGGCTACCCAGAGGAACAGCGGACGTAGAGGAGCCAAATTATGAAACACCGTACTAACCCAACTGAACTGACAACCCTGCATCGCATGCATAAACTAACCAACTACTAACAACTAACACGCGGCAGCCGGCGTGAGAGGCGGTGTGGACAATTGCCTCCTTGTCCGCACGGTAAAAATCCCTCGGTGCTCTTCGATAGGAGTAGGCTAAAGCCGGCACCCTGGCAAAATCAACTCGACACTCAAAACACCCCACCCCCACCCAAACCACAAATTATTATGTGGAGGAGTAAAGTAAGATTCAAACCAGTTAGACATCAGGGAGACGTCCCCAACCCAGCCCCCCGCCTCCAGCACCCAAAAACTTCGCACAAAGTATAACGCAAAATTCCCTTAACGTAAATGTCCACTTGTCTGTACCTTGATCGTAACACTCGCTTTTATAGACAGATATGCAACGTGTTCCTTTAAAGGCGGCGCAAATGACCTTTATGGTCCGGCACGCCCTAAAAAAACTACTCTCCCCCCGAGTTCTCCCAGGAGACTTCGCAATCGGAATGGGAAATCTACATCGTCGTTAATTGGCGGATTCGTGAAGTAGACAGTGACAAGGTATTTTACATGTAGCATTTTCGTATCGATTATACTCATCCGAACATACTTTGGCCGAGGTCATCTAATGCAGTGAATATGCATACCCAAATGTTTAGCGGCCTAGCCACCTGATTCAAGGCAAGTTAACCTCTGAAATGTGGCGGAGTTGGGGTGATTTTGATCCCACCTGACATTCTACACGAGTAACACCTGAAAAGTTCAAACTATCGTTTTGAAGTTTGGCATGCCTTCGATCACTTCATTTGCGCACGTTGTCTAGGCTCTTAAGATAGCGGAATTAGGACGGGTCAGTAAAGTTTCGATCTCGTTTCAAGTAAGTTTTGGAATGTATATTTAACGATTTTTTATATCAGCCAACCATGCAAGGTAATCAAAAGGGAAAAATGAGCATATAAACAACGATAAAAATGCAGCACATTTTATGAAAAACCAGGTCACTAGTTTAAATGAACAGAGCAATATGTGGCTGGTCTGATCGTTACAAACTATCCATATGAGAGACCCTTCCCGACCCAGTGTAATTGTCACAAACTGTCCACGTGAGTGACCATTCCCGACTCGGTGTATTCGTCATAAACTGTTAACATGGGCGGCTCTTCCCGGCCCGATGTGATTGTCACAACATTTACAGAGGAGCAGTGGCGCAGCCTGGATCCGGGCGACCAACTCGGAGTCTGCATAATCGTCACAAAATATTCATATGAGTGACCAGTTTCGACCCGGTTTGGTCGTCACGAAATGCTGGCATGGGCCAGACACGCCACGGTAATCACATTTTGAAGTACTAATAGCCGATCTTAGTGTTTCGCCTCCATTTTTTCGTTACAAATCCGACCTGTTTTCTAATTGTCTGTGTCTAGCATCACGCCGATAAGCAGCGTATGGAAATAATGCATCTGCATGCCATGGTGAAACCTCAACAGTCAACATTTTGCATTGGCGGTGTAAAATGGGCGTCCGCATTTCAAGATTCGACCGCTTCACAATATATATGCCGATGCCGCGATGCGCGCAATAATTGGCTTGGGCTGAAGGGAAGGCATCCTATATGGCCTGGCGTCAGTTGTTTGGGAAGGAGATTATCTCGGGCTGAGTGGCTTGTGGCGTTCTGCGATATAGCTTGGCTGCGTACATTCAGAGTCGGCATGGGGATGGCGTGTGGTTGGCGTGCAGATGTGCACAGAGCCTTGCTGCCGAGATAGTAGAAATGGAGCTGTACATCAGCACCGTTCACGCTCTCAGCTCACGTTCAGCTCACGTTCAGCTCACGCTCAGCTCACGCTCAGCTCACGCTCAGCTCACGCTCAGCTCACGCTCAGCTCACGCTCAGCTCACGCTCTCAGCTCACGCTCTCAGCTCACGCTCTCAGCTCACGCTCTCAGCTCACGCTCTCAGCTCACGCTCAGCTCACGCTCAGCTCACGCTCTCAGCTCACGCTCTCAGCTCACGCTCTCAGCTCACGCTCTCAGCTCACGCTCTCAGCTCACGCTCCAGCTCACGCTCAGCTCACGCTCTCAGCTCACGCTCAGCTCACGCTCTCAGCCAGCTCACGCTCTCAGCTCACGCTCTCAGCTCACGCTCTCAGTTCACGCTCTCAGCTCACGCTCAGCTCACGCTCAGTTCACGCTCCAGTTCACGCTCTCAGTTCACGCTCTCAGTTCACGCTCTCAGCTCACGCTCAGCTCACGCTCTCAGCTCACGCTCTCAGCTCACGCTCTCAGTTCACGCTCTCAGCTCACGCTCTCAGCTCACGCTCTCAGCTCACGCTCTCAGCTCACGCTCCAGTTCACGCTCTCAGTTCACGCTCTCAGTTCACGCTCTCAGCTCACGCTCCAGCTCACGCCAGTTCACGCTCTCAGTTCACGCCCTCAGTTCACGCTCTCAGCTCACGCTCTCAACTCACGCTCTCAGCTCACGCTCTCAGCTCACGCTCTCAGCTCACATACGAACATTCTTCAAACTTGCTGAGGAATCGTGGTAGGTGATAGATTTGTTGACTCGACGACTCCATCATCACCACCGGAGCCCCACCGCGTGCAGCGCATTGACTCTCGGATTAAAAAAGAAACTTAGGAAACATAAAATAGAACGCCGAAGTTACGAAGAAATTGTGACCATTCTGACGCTTGCAGTTGTGCGCTCCTGAACGATTTTCTCCTAATGCACACTTCCCAATAGCGGTTACTGGGCAGCCTGACACGCCCAGTTGGGAGACACATGCGGTGCGTCGTGCGGCGCGGTTCGTCGCCACACCTTCGGAGGAAAACGCCGCGCTCACCTCGCCGCATTGCGGTGTGCGGTACTAAGCGTACTCAGCACCGTGTTGGGTACAACACTAGGTTAGAGCACCTCTAGCTCGAGAAGTGGTTAACTTATCTCCTTACTCACCACAGCACGAAAACACCCTCACGATACGCATCACTTCGGCTCACACTCTCGACAATACACAATACCCCTCACCACTCTGTAGTGAGAGGTATATATCTGAGATCAGCATGTCAGCGCGGTTGCTGGATGTACAGCATAGCGGTATAGTAAGGAACCTCAGCTTTATATTCGTATTTAACGTGCTTAGTGACCTACATGCTTTGGCAGTGTACTAGGGTAAACGCAGCACATTAATGCGCATCTCGGTGGAAGCTTACCTTACACAATGTTAACCGCACGAGCCTGCCATATTTAATTATATTAAATCAAAGTCGAGAATTAATCTTATCGGTTGCACCAACTACCATCCCCACTTCACGGCCAACGGCTAAGGGTACCTCTAATCCGAGAAGTTTACGTCACAGATTGAGGAACAATACAAACATATCTAAGATCAGCACTGACTGAGGAATAGTGCATACATATCTGAGATCATGGGACTGAGGAGCATTGCATGCATATCTGACATCAGCACAAACCGAGAAACAGAACATGCATCCATGGTATCATTAGAAGATCGTCAGGAGGAACAGTACATACATATATGAGATGTTCACGTGAGGAAGAACCGTACATGCATATATGAAATATGAAGTTGTCACATAGTAAGAAACAGTGCACACACATCTGACATCAGCACAGACTGAGGACCAGTACATGCATGTATGAGATCATTACAAACTGAGGAATAGCACGCTTATATCTGAGATCATCACAGACTGAAAAGCAGTACATGCATATCTGAGAGAATGAATGAGGAGCATTCTTATATGAGGTCAGCACAGGCTAAGGAACAGTACATACATATCTGAGATCAGAACATTGCTTTGAGCAGTTTCCAATTATGTTCAACTAAATCGATCAATCAACTCATCTGTTTTGTGTTGAAAATATAGAGCAGATATAAGCACTGTACTTTCGTTTTCCACCTGGCCCTGTCCTCAGTGATGCTGCGAGTGCCCACTCATTATTTGGACAACATTTCAACATCACTATCCCGACGGTATTCATTATACTTAAAACATCTATATTCTGCGCAGAAGTAAAACACATCATTGGCCATCGGATAACTTCAGTGAACCAGGGACAGATCATCATGACGGTCCGAGGCGCGCTCGAGCTCACCGACCATCTTCCTCATGACGAGCAGCGCCTCCGGTCCGATGGCCGTCAACGCCCTCCTGATCTTCCATTTCAGCTGGGCCTCGGAAGCTGCCTCTCGTCATCATCGATAAACTTCTTGCTTCGAGATTCCGCAGAAGTCTTCAATCGGTGCGAGCTGACGCACGTTTGGAGAGTTCCGATTACCGTTTATGAATGGCACTCCTCGAGTTCCCAGAAACGCGTGGGTGCCACTCGCATCGCGGGTGGCAGTCGGGCGGTCCTGACTGGATGCAAATCCACCGTTGGGATGTGTAAACAAAGAGCATGGCCCTTGCCTGAAACACCTCTCACGGTAGATGGCAGCCTTACGTTGGCGCGGCTGAGGGTCATAGCAGGCTTAGACATCCCACTGGGACACATCGCTTCCATACCATAATACATATTGGGACCTCCCCGATGGGACGGCATCCCACATTCTCTGGCTCGTCTCCGTCAGGGCCTAGATGACATCCTCTGTTCCACGGTATTTCACTTCCAGAAAGGTGAAATAAGTATCATAATCCGTGATGACGTCCGAATTCTGGGTTGCGCAATACGCCACGTGAATATGAAATCCGTGATTTGCTTTTGTTAACTTTTTGCTGCTTTGCGATGACTTGAGTACTGGCATCGATTTCTGCTTATGAATTCTTCCTCTTGTACATCTTCTTGGAGTATAACTTGCTAGCACCGACGCGCCCGACAAAACTGCGAATAGAGACGCCAATAGCTGGGGTAGTGGTCCTTACCAGGGTTCTTTTCCTCCTGGCGTCCATTTTGAGCCATGTCTGCCATCTT